>CAJNOQ010000108.1:0-75305 GCA_905250885.1 Didymodactylos carnosus
AGGAGTGAAGCTAATGTTGTTAGAATATATATACCATAGCTTACACTTAGGATATATTCGCATATGAGCGAGCCATGTTTTTAATGAGAAAAAAGCGAGATTAATATGAAGAAAATACAAGTAAAGCATAGTCTAATGTTCATCTGACGATGCACCTGATGAATTTGATTTTGAAACATTATTCTTGTTTTTCTTTTCTTTCCTTCCACGACAAATAGGTTCGTCAATAAGATGAGTAAGAGACTTGATTGTACCAGCTAATGATCTTGTTTTTGACGTTAACAAATGCAACAGTTTTTCAATTTGTTTAGTTTTACGAGCTGCTTTGCGCGTCGATTTTTTGCTTTGCGCGTCGAACCACAGAAGAGAAACCTAATCCAGTCTGAACCATTCTATGAGATACGACACTTTCGTCTTGCTTTAAGCATTGAATGAATCTCCACATGTTTGGATGTGGCTGAATAACACGTGTAAAAAATTCCAGGGGGTATATTGGCGAAAGTACAGTGGACTTTCGTCATTGGCGAAAGTCTTATTTGTCGAGATTCCGGAACCGCTGAAAAAAACCACATTTAGTTTTAACCTAAACAACTCAATAAACATGTGTTTTTTTCCATTTATTAAATAATTTATAACAAGTAAAACAAAAATGTTCAAAAACTTATAAAGTAATCAGAAAACATATACAAATAAAGTTTAAAAATACAAATGTTAAAAATGTTAACTCTGTTATAAGATCTCATTTTTTCCTCTTTTACAATCACAAAATTCACTCCGTTGACGAGCAGATAGGTTTGATGAATTTTGATCATTTAATTTGGTTAAAAAGGGATAAAAACAAAAGCAAATAACACAGTAAAATAAGTAACATTGTGTATGTAAAAAGAAGTTTACGTTACTTAGTTTCGAAGATTTTCATGTAGAAAATCATCAAGTGTGTCAGTATTCCATTTATCTATGCCCAATGATTCAACTTGTTTATCATTTTCATCATACAAAAGTAAAATAGGATCTAGTCCACGAACATAGGAAACAGAAAAAGATGGATATTTATTTGGACGATCACTTCTGATAAACGCTTGAATTTGAGCATAGCGTCCTAATTTTCAGGAACACACTTGAAGAACAGCTCGATGGTATTTCTAGTACAAAAGAATAACCGTTGTTCAGTTCAAAAATTTTCTGAAGAATTCGATATACTTACAGCACCTTTCTCTTGATCATCTTGATCATTAATACAACAACTTTTACATGAATCTTCAAGTTTATTTAATTTAAATTGTTTTAACTCATCACAACTACTACACATGAGTGTGTTTGATGAATAACCGAGATCATGGCATTGTTGAGATGAAACGTTCTCTGATGCAACTAAAACCTGAAATGAAAAAAAAATGATAAAGTGATTAAAAATGAAAAAAACACAGTCAAGTATAAATCTCACGATGCAAGCCAGAAAATGGCTAAGGAAAGCCACCAAAAGATCGGCACTCCGCATTGTACCGAAATGATATCTAAAAAACAAGTCAAACTTGCAGACACATTAATTAAAATATTTAAAATGCTTTTGCTCTAAAATTCAGCCTATAAGAAACCCACGTTTATTGACACCACAACAAAAAATAGTAATATTAAAAAGAATGTAAAAACTTAAAGATGAACGGATTGAATTATTTGAATATTCATTTTTATTTGTTGCACAGGAACAGACACCTCAATTTCTACTTCATGTCCAATATCAGGTTTATAAGCAACAAGACGAACTGAAAGGAAATAAAGACTTGACAATCAAAACTTGCCCATTTATATAAAATGGATATCTATATTCATATCTAACTTATATTTCGTTTTCTACGGACAAAATTCAGATCAGTAATATTGACTTGCACTTCTTGCTATACAATGGTGAGCCGATTTAGCAGAGAGTGTCCAGAAGCTTATTCTTATAATAAATATACAGTAGGCCGAAATGCAACTCAAGATCCATGATGGCTTGAGACTTCTAATTTGGGATGGGACCACCAAGTTTGGGCCTCTTTTACTGGATGGTTCATCAGATATAAGCGATTTATGTCTTTTCCGTAAAATATCAATAGCTCCTGACCTAAGAGAGATGAAAACTTTTTCTTTTACTAAAATGTAGTCACAACTCTATTCTAGCTGCAATATAATATTTTATGAGTGAGCTGTTAGCAGTCAGTGAAATACAGCTATTTTTACGGGCGAGGCCCTTGAAAACGAGGTTCTGAGATGAGGTCTTTCCCAAGAAAAATTTATAACTCATTCCAGGAACATCAATTCGACTTCAAAGTCACATCAAATCCTCTTCGATGACTGTAGACTATTCAGTCAAAGTATAAAGGTTAACTATTATGTGGTTCTGGAAATTCATTGAAGACGAGCACTCACAGTTGAAACATAAGTATAAGAGCGAGGGTGAGGAACTAAGGGTGGCTCTTTCTACTATAGAATCTGCATTCAATGCGCATCATAATTATGAAAAAATAATCATAGAAACCTGTGGTTCCGAAAAACGTAAATGAAAAATTTTGTCAGAAAGATTACACACTCGTCTCTGACCTTTGCCATTTCACTTATTACGCCCTTTTTACTTTCCTTCTATTTTCAAGCAAAACTAATAACATATTTGAGATCAACTAACAAAACTGAGGCGAATAGCATACTTAACATTTCGCTTTCGGACAAAAAAATTCCACTGAAAATTTTCTCTGTATCTTAAAGATGAGTGTGTGATCTTTTTGACAAAAGTTTTCATCTACGCTTTTCGAAACCATAGGTTTCTATGATTATTTTTTCATAATTCTAATGCGTATTGAATGCAGATTCTATAGCGAACCTTAGTTCCTCACCCTCGCTCTTCTACATATGTTTCATACGGAAAAGACATAAATCGCTTATATCTCACGAACCATCTAGTAAAAGAGGCCCAAACTTGGTGGGTGATCAGCATTTGGCAAGAGCTATGAACACACAAAATTAGAAGTCCCTAGCTATCATGGATCTTGTGTTATAGCGGGAGGGGGGCGCTAGTTTTGCTATCTCCTATAGTTTAAACCAAGTAATATATTTATAGTATAATTTTATCTTATGCTCTGCAAAGAATATTGATTTCTATTGTATGGAACAAAAAATTTGAAAACAGGTCTGAATTCCGAAAATGTTTTTCATTCACAGTCGGGGAATTCATTACTCCGACGATTAATCTCTCTATTTTTCAACCTTGTACGATATGGCTCTATTTTCTGTTCAACGCAGTAGTAATAAAAGTTATTCGTAAACATATTACAAGCAGAAAAAACAACGTTGTTTGAAATACACACATATAGTTGATTAACAGTATAGTGACTGTACTTCAGAACAATAATATTTCGAGAAAATTATCTTGGTTAAAGAAAATTTTAAGAAATTCGGAGTATCCACGGGTACAGACACGCATGTAAAAAAAAACGTAGGTCTCTAGTATGAAGGTATTAGAGTCCAGTTTCTGTGCACTTTGGTATATAGTCTGACGACATGAAGTATTGAGAGAAGAACCAATCAAAAGCGAATGCACGTAAAAAGTGATCCTCATTTTTAAGAAATTTGTTCTAGTTTATACTACAGCTGATGTTAAGAGTTTTCAAAATATATATTCACAGTTCTCTGGCCAATAGAACCCTGTGGAATCCGAGGAAAAATAATTACGGGATCGGGACCGGGATCAGTCTTACTCGATAGGATCGGGATCACGATTTAAGCTACTGAACAGGATCGGAATTTTCTTTTACCAATTTATTGAAACTATATTCTTCATCACAAAAATAAAATAAACAAACAAAATGTCAGTTTGCTTGTGTAGACATCAATGCACAGTAAAAATAAAAACAATATCTGTTTAATAGCCTACATATCCGTGTGAAAATCGAAAATTAAAAAGAAAATATATAGTCGACAGCCTAAACATCCGTATACAGAAAGAAAGAAAGGGAAAACCAACAATTTACTTGTTGTTGTCCTTTGGCTCATACGATAGTTTATCAGATTCTTTCTTTCAACCTGTCGCACATGAGTGACAGCTGCCTCTATTTTAGTGAAAAATATTTTCGGGATTTAACGGGATTGCAATCAAGCGTACGGCACGGGATCGGGATTGGAGAAAAGATATTTTCGGGATCGGATCGGGACGGAAAAACTAAAATCCCGCACGATTGAGTTTTTCCGTTTTAAACCAGCCCTGCGGCGGGGCTCTACTGGCCAGAAACAATTGAGATTACTATCTTCAGACACTAAACGCTATACCCATGGAAACTGTTCTGTATCAGCGACCAAACACATTCGCATTCATTCTTACAAGGCGCTCATTTTATGTCGAAAAAAATTTATATGTAAAAGAAGTAATGATTACTTTTGTTGATGGTTGATAGAGACGAAACCCACGATAGAAAAGAATACCAGAAAACAACTGATCGAATAAATTTTTTTAATTGCTATGCCAATTGACTGAGAAAAAAACAAGAATGCTCGGATAGGATATTGTTTCGTTGAAGTGGTGTAATTGTGTTGGTTGCTTGCTATTTCAAGCTTGAACAATGAGGTAAGAGAGTTCTTATTTTACTTTTAAACAAAAATTCGACTAGACATCAATTCTTGTTTTCAGTTATTGAACACATAATTTTGACTCTGAAAGAAAAGAGTGATATGACTAGCAGTGACCTCTCTTTTTATTGGATCAAACGCATAGCCTATTAATCACTTTTATCTGTCTGATATGAGTCATCGTTTGTCACGTTGTATTTATTTTTTTCATTTTTATACTTTTAAAGACGTCTTTTCTTATTATTTTCACCTCTGTACGTTTAATATGACAACAATTTATTACGAATAACTGAAAAGAACACATATATCTTATCTCTGAATTGTCACTAGAATACACGTCACGCTAACTTATTCGATCTATGCCAGAAGTGTAAATACTTGGGTCACAGCTTCTGTTACAACCCTCTGCTTTTTGAAAATTATTTTGATATGTTGTCTAGAATTTTAAACAGAGGAAAACAAACATATTTTCCACAAGTAGAAAACAATCACTCTGCCTTTTTATGCGCTGCGCTTAAGTGAGAAAAATGTGGAACCTACAAGCGTATATTGATGACTCTCACTTTTTGTGAATAAAATAGTCTTAGTCTTATATGAACTTCATTCTTTTCTTGTACAAGAGGATTTGTTTTCACATAATTCTCTTCCAGTAAAACTGTAGTTCAAAACGAAAATGGATTATTCATTTTTCAGATATTGAATAGAAAATACGATGGCTTCGAAAGATCCGATAAAAAAGCCTTCGCCAAAATCCAGTCATCCAACGCCAAAATTTCAGACAGCAGATGACGATTTTGACACCGATCCATCCTACGTGGTACGTGTATTTATACAACACGAATTTTATTCTATTATATATATATATATATGTTTGATACGTTTTTAGAATGATGTTGATGAAAAACAACAACGTTATGGTTCACAGACGGTGCCGGGATCAGGTCATACAGATCATGTTGATTTTGAGTCTGTACAAGAAAAGATGAAAACGGCTTCTAATCAAACTAAAACCAGCTATCAAGCGAAAAATCCAAATTCTGGTTATGGTACGTTTAAAATTACGCATTTTGTCATATCATGAGTTTACTCAATCTCTTATAGGTGGAACATATGGAACAGAGAAAACAATGGACAAGGTTTGATACTTGTTACATTGTTATTTTGAACTAGAATAAGTAAAAAGTACTTTAGAATGCCGTTGATTATACTTATCGTTCGGAAACAGAAAAGCATGGATCGCAAAAAGGTACAGCTAGGTTTAATGACTTTCTAATCTATTTTAAAGATAAACGGAAGAAGTAAATAAAAGATCAGTTTATTTTGAAATCTAATAAAATATTAACATAACAATAACAAAAAGAAAAAATTATTAGAAGGTCAGAGAAGAGGGCGGTATTGGAATATGCATGTCATTGTACAGTGCCGAGCAATAGATAATTGAGGAATTGATGTACCAAAATTTTGTATAACATTCGTCCATTATATATATGAGTTGATGCTAAGCTTTTTTATACTTGTTGCAGATTTAAACTAATATTATACAAGTTATACGTATATAGTACGAGTTTTCTGTTTCTGTCCATGTTTGGTGTTACGTAACCATTGTACTAGTATAATGATCTAACAGAAAGTTCGTCTTGTTCATGGGTTTTTGAAATGATGTAGATTGATATAAGCAAAAATAAATTCATCAAAGGACATCATCGATTTTTAAAATTTCAAGTAATTATCTTTCTATTATAGGGTAAGATAGAAATTTATAAACCACATCTGATTATATGTTTCTTAGTCTTAGGACTTGGTGCTATATAGTTCTTGTGAAAACTAAAAAGTTTGGGCACTGGGTATCTATGTGATACCCATGTAATAAGATCCTTTGATCATTTAGAACGGTTTTACTAACGCAATATCAAAAGTGTACCTTAATTTTGATAATAAAAAGTTTATAACTCTGAAAAGACAATATGTTTTTATGAGACGTGTGTTATTTTGTAGCAGAGAATATGAGGATGTTTTTCTGCAATTTCGATCTTCCGATAAACGTTGCTAATGGAGACAGCGTTTTTGGCTTATCATGACCTAGTAAAAAAAATCAAAATGTTACTTAGTTTTTCGAACGGTTCTCGACCTTCTCAGGATTACACAATAAACCAATGACATGCACAAATGCACGATCATCTCGTCTATCCAACGGTAAAATGTGTTTGTCAAAAAAGTAGAAAAACATTGAAAAAAATTTTTTATTACATGGGTATCACATAGGTGCCCAGTGTCCAACCTTTTTAGTTTTCACAAGAACCATATAGCGCCAAGTCCTAAGAAACATATAGTCAGATGTGCCGTTAATCACCTGAAATTTTAAAAACCAATGGTATCCTTTCAATCGTTAACTTGACCAGATATATAAAATATTTTATTATTAAAAGCGTTGTTCATTCGGACGTTGACGTTACCATTCTCGTTTATGGAACTGTACTTAATTATTTCTGTATGAACACTAGGCGATTCATTCCTCGATATTTCAACCAAATTTGATATGACATTCGATTGCCACTAGAATATAGCACGTCTGTAGTGTCGCTCGACTATATCCTTTTTGACGATTGTCTTGAGAAATAGGCAACTCCGATTTGAATCCTCTTATCGAAACCCTATCCTTGATATGACTCCGTAGGAAACGCTACATTTTTAGATGTATTATTGTCGATATTGCCTGCATACACAGTCTGTCTTCACTTAAAATCTGCTCAACTCCGAAATTATTAATTCTAATTTGTGTTTGAGTTCTCTATCTCTATTCTATATTCCATTTACTATTGAATCTATTAGTTAGTACATTCATTTCTTTACTCTTATACTTGCGCATTTATCCACATTAATTTCACCTATCTGTGACAAACAATAGAAACTTTTTATTTTTATAAGATTCCACCAAGGGATATGGGGGAAAGTTTAATGTACAACAAAATACACAAGATAAATCACAAATAGAACAAACAGAAAAGCAACCACCACAAAAAGGTACAACAGAAAAAATTAATAATCTATCACATGATGTTTCTTACTTTTCTTTTTATATTACAATACAGTTCTGGAAACAGCTAGTATCCAAAAGAAACAAGCTAATGATACTAGTGGTATATATATTAATGTGTTGAATTCTAGTTAATTGTAAATTTGCTTCTCTGTTCTAGATCGTAACATGACAAAAAACATTGTAGAAAAACATTCATCTACTGTTAGTGCACAACCTGTATCTAGCAATGAAAGCGTAAAAACCATTGCAGAAAAACATTCATCTACTATTAGTCCACAACCTATGTCTGGCAGTGAGGGCGTAAAAAATATTCGAGCTAGGTAAGTAATTTTATGCTAAAACTTTTCTTAAAAAACAATCTAATCTTTTTCCATAATAGGTTTGAAAACATTAAAAAAGAACAAGCAGCCGACACAGACAAACGTGTTGCTGAAGAACGTGCTAAACGAAATAATAAAACAGAGAGTGAAAAAACGACTTCTTCGCCTTCTACTCCTCCTGTGGTAACGTCGTTTGTCTCTACTGAAAGTAGCCATAAACAAGCATCTTCTCCATCACGTCAAGAAGTAAAAGAAGATGATACTAATAAAAATGTGGAGACAGTGCAGGAAGAGACCGTTGTACAAAAACCCACTGAACAATCTCAGATAGTGCAGACTAATAATAAAGAAGAAGTGAAACCACAATTCATTGGTAGTATGGATATATCTGGTTTGAAACTGCGACAAAGACGTGATTCGTCAGATGAGGATCAAGAAAGTACCGATGAAGAGTGGGAAAATGAAATGGGTAATAATAAGAAAAAAACAAACCAGAAACAAGAGAAAAATCACAGTCTCTCTCCGCCGCCTGTAAGTAAACAACAAGAAGAAAAAGAATATCAAAAGGAAGAGTCAGTTTTGTCTGTTGCCATTATCGAATACTGCGAAAAGTTTACTGATTTTACATTCTAATCACTTCTCACCTTCACTTTGACTAGCGTTTAACTTGAAAAATTTAAACATAAGAAAGGTTTGAATTTTACGTTACATACAGACAATCTTTTGTTTCAGAACGATAGTGATGAAGGCAAAACATGACTGCTACAGTTCAGTAAAAATAAAAATTGCTCTGTGTTTTCTAATGAGTTGCTTTCATTACTGTTTAAATCTTTCATTGTCATAATGTCTGTTTTATTTATATTGAAGGAGCATGAACAATGATGGTCTGGCAAATGTCATGATCAATTCGGTGTATGTCCTTCAAACTATGTTGAAGAATTATGATGATGATAATGATTCCATGTTTTTTAGTTTTGTCTCTAATATTTTATCAATCAGTTACACAATATCTAGTTTATTGCTACATTTCTTGTGGTAAACACATATATATATATATAAACATTAAATTCTTTTTTATGCTTGCTGGTATAAATAGTATTCGATAGTCAATTTTTATATATCTGTTTTGAAGAATATTTTGTAACGATCCATTTTGTGATAAAAATTTTTAGATTTTTTTGTTTATGTGTATAAGAAATTCATTTCTTACAACCATTTTTTTGTATGTATGTGAAGAAACCTAGTCTTTCATATGTTCTAATGCTTTTCTTCCAAATAATATTACACTATTTTTTGATTACTTTTTTCTTATAACTTTTCTTCCAAATATCTTTTATTTTTTATATTGTTTATTTTATTTTCTGTAATTTAACTGTGCAATCAAATTTGTGTGTTTATCAAATATTTTAGTCGATTTCTTATGCATTTTTATCAATATATTTTTTGATAACGTTAAATTTTTTTTTTATAATAATATTTTATGTGACAGATTTTCTTGAAGGAAATCACTCACAATATTTCTATAATTAAAGTGAAGTTTTAATTTGATTTGTTCAATTTATTTCATGTTTTAGTTATTTTGATGCAAAATCAGATACGCTAAAAGTTTGATTTTCAAGATATTTTATTTGAATTCTTCACCAGGCATATGATACGACATGGAATAATAAATACATCACAACAATACTAAAGCAGCATTTTTATCGTGGTTCTTATTAATAATTTATATAAATTTATTAATCAATATTTTGGCGAAATAATATTTTTGATACTAAAAGCATGAATTTAGACAGAATTGTGTTAATGATGTATCCTCATGTGTTTGTGCATGATTGAGTACAATCCAAGTCACCAATGTCTGCATTTTCCAGCGACTTCATGACAGATTTTTCAGAAGTCTTCAGTAGAAATTCTGTATTTCTGTCATTTTCAGTTTCTAAGGTCTAAAAACTAGGATTTTTTAGATAATTTTGAATACTCTATCCGATAAACGCATAAAAAAGGTAGATTTGTTTTTGACTGCATAACTGACTTTCTCAGTATGGACTGTCTTTTAAATCTACATTTTCCTTACTGGATCCACTGGATGATGAACCATTATTTTGATGTTACGATTTGAATAGAGCAATTTTAGCCTGCCAGTTGATATCCTTTCATAATCTGTCTGACAGCTTTAGATATTTTCTCCACGTTCATGAGATTCATGAGAACAAATTTTCAATAATACAAACATATTTGTACGTAAGAGTATTCTGAACATGATCGTTTATTGAAGAAACTCAAACATATTGAAATAGGGAAGTACGAAACAGCGTGATCATAATTGCACTAAAGACTGCGGCCAAAATGGAAATCGGATGCAGTATTAGAAAATACACAATTGATTTAGGATATTACATTACTGTTACACTCATATCCTTTAAATTGAATTCAAATAAGATTGAATTGCGGCAGTTTAATATCTCAGAAAGGATTACTTTTCCATCAATCATAATTTTCTGTATCTGATAAGCGTAACAAGTAAATAACATAGGAAAAAAAAGAATGACCGTATGATGTTGCAATGTAAACGTAAAGAATAATAATAGACCTATATACAAGCAAAATAATTAAAAAATGCATACAAAATCAACAGCGAAAAAATAATAACGAACGAACGAGAAATAATAATAATTTCGATCAAAAGAGGTCATATTTTGTGTGTGGTTATATTGGACATATTAGAAATATGTTTTATATAATTCTAACTGTACTCTATCATTGACGCATGTTTCTAAAACAAAACAGTCTCCACCAAATATTCGTGCGGCACCTGTAATGTTTACATTATTATTTCGTATATTAATTTTTTTTAAATCACCATTGGATTCTAATAAAAATAAATTTTTTTCTTTCATTAGTTCAAGAGCTAACCATTGTTGATTCGATAAATCTAGAAATAATAAATAAAATAATAATTTATTTATTTTTAAAATATAAAAAATAAATAGTTTAAATAAATATTTTAAAATTATTTACCTAATAGAAACCAAATGCTAAATTCTGGTGGATTAATTCTTCGTAATCGTTCCATTGTTTGAATATTAACAAAATCGATCAATCGTTTATCTCGTCCTTGGGATTTTAAATGTATATTCATTGCCATACAATTATTTGTGGATAAGTGTAATGACATAATGTCATCATCTCTCTCATATTCCATTTCAGTTTTAAACCATTTTTTCATAAGTTTAATTCGAGGTTTTTGAGATGATAATAAATAATGACTAATATATGTCCCATACTCGTGACTAACAATGAGAGAATCATTAAAATTAGTAATACATGATAAAGTTTTATCATTCAAAGGATGAATATCATGAATTCGTGTAAATGTAAGAGATGAACAGTTCAATGTAAATAAGGAATGTTTTGAAAGTATAAAAAATTCTTCTAATAATGTACACCAAGATGTCCAAACAATTTCACCGTTTAAATTTTTATTCCAATCAATTTGAATTATATCACTTCCTGAAATGCAAACAAAACGTGTACAGTAAGCTGAAGAGATAAAATTTTAAAATAATGATAAATATCATAAATGGAGTGAAAAGAACCAAAGAAATCTCAAACAGACTAAACATGAATCGAGTGCCATAAGTCAAACATTAATAAAAGATATCTCCGGCGAACTGTTCTTTAGTGATCTTTCGAATAAGACTTCAATAATATTGAATATCTGAAAGATCTGTAACGTTTACCTATGAATTACATTTTGATCAAGTTTACCTTTTGTAAATAACTTTAATTTAAATTTCAATTCATCATAAACTAATATATATTTATTTGATGTATCACAAAAATAGCAACATTCATTGTCCATCAATATTCTTTTTAAACAGGGCGAGTTTAATGTTCGCTCTAATCCTTGAACTGTAACTATATGTTGTCCCTCAACATCATTTCCATTTACTATTGTGCTATGTGTATCATCACTAACATCCATATCACCATTAATTGGTGGCCATGAACTAATTTTCAATTCGTTAATAGCATTTTGAATGATCAACAAAGACATTTTAATTTCATCATATTCTTTATCAACGTGTTTTGAATGTTGATCTTCTTTCAGTAATATAGATTTAATCTTATTTATATATCTAAATACGAAGAAAGTCGGACTGGATGATAAATATAGGTAATAAATAGGATCAATGTCCTCCAAGTGAAATTGGATGAAAGAATTTCTAATAATTTATCATTGATGGAGAATCGTTTACCTGATTTTTTGATGTTCAAATTCTTGGAATGTTTCCATGTATAATTGTCTAATTTCTATCGATTTTTTATGATGAATATTCTCAATTTTTTCTAACATATTCTGTTTCCAATAGTCCAATTGTTTTTGTAAATGTAAACGATTATCATGAATTATTAGTTGAGGTAATTGAATTGTATTTACTCGTTCAGTTGTTTGTTGTAATTGTAAATTGAGTAGATTCAAATGATCGACAAGGTGAGAAAGACATGAATCAAATTGACAATGAGAACATTTTAGAAATGTAAAATTTGTACAACAACGATCGTACGACGTACAACATTTACTATTTTGAGAATAACTGTTATGATAACTAGAATAACTGTTAATAGAATGATTTGTTGTGCCAACTGTACATGTGTCAGATGAGGATGAAGATCGTTCAGAATCAGAGGATGAGGAAGATGCAGCCATTGTTTTATCTAATCTAATGCAATTTATGAGTTGAATATTTACAATCAAAGTCTAAAATAAATAATGAAATATATTATTTTATTGTAAAAACCTCATTCTGAATGTCAGTTTTGAGTATAGGGAAGAGGACAGCTTTAGCTACTCCTATTCCTTTTCGGATGAACATATAAGAAAAGATGAAAAATACAGAACATGCTTAATTGGTTTGAGATTATAGTTTGTAAATTGACTGTAAGATGAATCCTCATCTATTCGCATAGTTAGATGATCCCTTCTCACTAACGAAAGGAACTGTACTAAAATTTAAAAGTCAATGATGCTAGATTCTAACTTTATAACGGTTGAATCTTTTCGGTTTTGTATAAGTTTTCAATTTTGATTCTTTGTTCAAATTAAGCTTTTTAAAAATAAAGAAATTAAGTGCTAACACGAAGAATAACAAACAGTTATCTCAGTCTGATGTAGCGTTAAAACCAGTACTAGTTCTCTTAATGTTGTGATAGCATAAGATCAGCTGTTTTTTTAAATATTTGTGGTCAACAAAGCTTGGTAAACATTATTCTTCACTAAATATGCATAGAGAGAAAGAGAGAGAAAGAGAGAAAAATAAAAAGTGACAGACATAAAAAATATCAAACAATGGAATGTTTTTTTCATGCTTAATTGGACCAATTTCAACCATTTAGATATGACACACTAGACTCAGTCAACAGTTAAGATTTGCGACATTAGTGACATTTTTAATTTTGACATCGAGAAAAAGACCTGATGAAATCAACATTGACATATAATTTGTAGGTCTTTTCAATATATATTCTCAAATATAATGTCAATAGTTAGCAAAAATTTGAAATAAGATTTCAATAGCTGAAGGGTCTGGGTTTTAAGAATATTCAAAAGAAGTTTTGCCAACGTCCGTAGTGGATGTGCTTGATGCAAATACTTGATTACTTGCCGAGTACTTGGGTACAGAGTTGGGCAACTCCGGCCAAGTACAACTCCAACTCCACTTCAACTCCGAGTTGAAATCTATTTGTTTTTTTGCCTTCCTGTTTTTTAATTTGTCCGTATAACGGTCATGTTTTCTTTTATAATAGTATGCACAAAAAAATCATTATAATAAATCAAAATTACATTTCAATAATGTTAACTTTGAAAGCATATTCCTTGTCATACTACTACGATGTGATCGAAACCAAAAACCTGATTGTGAAAAACACGCTCCACAGGAGATGATATAGCCGGAACGCATAGGACTTTTTGAACTAGTTTACTCAAAAGTGGATATGCTACGGCTTTATTTTAAAAAAGAAAACTATTTCCACTATCGTCTTTAAGATAGCTTAGTAGTTTCTTCTATCGTTTAGTACATCCAATCGCGGCTTTTTAGTTTTATTCTGTGTAGAGCAATATCCAAAAAGACTCTTTCGTTTTTCTCCCGAAACAACATCCATACTTTTATTTTTCTCGTCACCTGCTTCATCGCCAACCTTACAAGAATTACTACGAACACTACTACTTAGTTGTATTGCAGCATCAGAAACCAATTGTTTTATTATCTGATTCATATTCTGTTTAACTGAATCGGGTAACTTTGATAAGAGTATCCAATTGAGTTTAAATGTAGCATCGAGAAATGGTGAAATTAGAAAAATATTGAAATTTGTTGGTAGAGCAGTTGGAAATAAGTATTTGTAAATCGAATATAGAACTGCTATGAATAACATGACTTTCAGTTGGCATCATCAGGAATGTAATAGACATTCGAACAAACGATGGTATAAAAAGAAGCGAATAGATAAGAAGGATAGAACAGAAAAAGAGAAATAACTCAAGGAGAACCTGTAGTTGGCATAGCTGCACGTTTTTTTTTTGTTTTTTATTTTTTAAACTCATCAGTTCGTACATCAGTTCGCTAACTTCTCCTGTGTTAGAATACTCTCTTTTATGGTTCTGCGTTTCCAATCTTGTTCCCAGGCTAATGTCTCAACCTTAGAGAAATCGAATTCATGATGGTACTTCTCTACATGTTCAACTAACTTGAAGTTTGTTGTCATCCGTCTAATATTCGATTTATGTTCTTGCATTCGTTTATGTCGTAGAGTATAGCTTCAGAATACGTACAAAACACAAAATAAAGATAAATGAAGCAAGTACTTGGCTGAAGTTTTTCAAGTAGTTTTCCGTGCGTTGAATCTACCAAGTGGCTCTTATAGAAGTGCTTAACAAGCAATTCAAAGTACTTGTAAGTAAAGTTACTTCTAGAAAGCCACCAGGGAGTGGCTTCATCATCAACCACTTTGTCAAGTCATGGATGTATTCACTTAGAGTTACTGAGCTTTTCCGTAAGTAAATCAAGTACTTGAGTTTTTCTTGTTGAGTTGCCAGAAATTCGAACTTCGAATGAAGTTTTTTTTTGAGTTTTCTATAGATGGTTGGATAAAGCTGATTAAGCCAATTATAAACGACCAATTTATTTCTTTAACGAGTGAGCCAGAAATAATGACGCACTTTTGTTCTCTTTTCTTCCGACCACAACTGAGGTTTGAAGATTCTAAACTTATTCGACAGAGAATTTTCTGCTCTACAAAATCCATCACCTTTCATTACATATTATTTCATTATTTTAAAAAATAGTGCAGAATACTGATAGGTAAAAAGTATAACTGCAATTTCCTATCAAAATTTTGGTGGCTTTTCGTTTTTGTGTAACTTTTCAAGAAATAATGTGATAATTGAGAGCAGAAGGTGGTATAAAAATGTTCAGTGGATTGAGCGCTATCATCCAGACTACACTACTTATTCGTTTGGTCACCCAAATTGTGAAGTTTTCAGTGCACAAGTTAATATGTACTTTCGAGTAATGTGGGATTTTGAAAAAGCAGGAAAAGGACTAGTCCAACAACGCACTGAAAATGTGCGTTATAGGATTTTGTAGAGCAGAAAATTTTCTATCTTCTGAAATCAGAACGAAGTCTCGGAACCATAAGGGATATAGATAAAATTGGTAGATACATGAATAACCCCATAATTTCAGGACCATCCATCCTTAGTGGCAAAATGTTAGGAAAAATTTTATTTCTCAAGGCGGATTAATTAAATGAAGGCGAATTCTTTACACAAAGTACCTGTGATGAATATTGATTATTGACTAATTGATTATTTACTAACAGAAGCGTTATTGAATAATCAATTAGATCAACTAGAAAAATAATTATAACCTGTTTCTTCCGTCGTAGTTACACTGTCAGTACTCTGCACTACTTTTTAAAATAATGAAATAATATGTAATGAAAGAAGGTGATGGATTTTCTAGAGCAGAAAATTCTCTGTCGAATAAGTTTAGAATGGAATCTTCGAACCTCAGTTGTGCTCGAAAGAAAAGAGAACAAAAGTGTGTCATTATTTTTGACGTTATTTGAATTTTCACGTCGAAAAACTCCTGGGATTTTTAGCAAAAAATGAAAATCAACGAAAATTTTCGAAATATACTCAGTTATTATATGAAAAATAAAGAACATTAATTTAATATAATTATATGTGTATATAGCTGAAGAGTAGTATACAGCATCTAGATATACAATGCATGTATACAGTGCTTAAATACATTATACAAAGATAAATATCTTTTTATTTGAAAACATTTTGCACATGAATGTGATCTATGATATTTTTATGCTAAATGTTGATGTTGAGTTGGTTCAGGGCAATCATGATGGACATTGACTCCACGCATAAACTCACAATGACAATAATAATTATTAATATGTTGTTTGGATATTGTAAAAAATATAAATTGATCATTGCTTTTTTAATGTGACCTTCTGATAATGGTGCATGTTGTCGAACTTTGTTAAATTCAGGAAAAAATGAATTATCAAGAGAACAAATTTATTTTGTAGCTTTTGTTGGTAGTAACTGAACATCTACTATTTGTTCACATTGTTTTTTATGAAATATATCTAAGATTTTTTGTTTATTATGAATACGTGCTGTATCCATAAATAAATATATCGGATATATATCAAGCCCGTCAACAGCTTTGGCTGATATGTAATACTCACGCTTGTTGCTTGAACGTAGCATCGTAATAACGACTCGTCTTTAATTAAAAATATAATACAAACAATTGAAAGATTAAAATAAACTTTCTGATGTGCAAAGCAATTTGTTCCCCATTGTTAAGTTATATTTTCTGCTACGTTCCCAAGTTTCTTTATGTAGACTAGCTATATGCATGCTCGTAGAGTATGACCAGTCGAGTAAGAATATAAATAAAATTCATGGCTTTATTTAGGTACATAAAAACAAAAAAGTGGAGTGAGACTTTTCGCCACGACAGTAGTGAATGATAAATTTTAATAAATTAAAAGAGTTTGCTGGAATCCAGAATTTCTTCCCTAGTTAAGAATCTACCGTCCAGAATAACAATACATAGTTTGATTGCCACATCAGGATATAAAATATGATAATTCTTCCTACGTTAATGTTCATGATCAAAGATAAGTAAAGTTTCTAGATATATTATACAAGAAAGATGATGACGTTTATCATTAATTATGCGACTGAAACGCGGGTTGTGTTTTTTGTGATGATCAGAACATATTCATAGATAAAATTTGAAATAGAGATCAGTGAACCAAATCTTCGTAGGGGCGAATCGATTTCAAATTCAATCTAAGTCAAAATCACGTTACGTACATGAAGAAGACATCATTGATCTACCAATAAAGTCTTTCATTATTACGACTGCACGATGCGATATGGTTTTAATAAGACTATAGACCATCAAAATCAAAAAAGTAAAGCTTATTGATTAATAAAAAGACAATATGGAAATGTCGTACGAAGGGATGCGAAAAGAATTAATGATCAAGTGTTATCTGGTATGTAATCATCTGTCTAGTTCCACTTGCTCTTACAACTAAATTCATTTTTTTCTGCACAACTCCTATTTTCTATAGTCATATAAGTTAATTTTTGTTTCAAACGTTTGCCTATGTGGAAGCGCTTGCGAGTGATGGACGAACTCTGACTTATTCTCGTCAATCACTAAATATAACTGTATAACACTTTCGACACTCAAAAGTTTTATTTACTTTTTATTCGTTCATATTCAAAATGTAAAAAGTCTAGATGTTTGTTTAAAATTCAGACTCTTGATCAGTCGAACGGTGAAGCAAGTTGTACTATGGGCACGATTTGAGACAACGAGTATAACTGGCTTGCTAAGACTGTCATCGTTAAGATTCAAACATCGTACCATTGACGTGTGATGTCAAGCCATTTGTGAATCCAGCCATATTTCTCGATTATATTTAGTTTAAACGATTTGATCCTTTTGATCTTTAAATTACAGTAAACTTTTTCATTTGCCTATTTACTGACTTTCTCTAGTAAATTAGATGGTTTGCTAACTTTTAGGACAGAAGATATGATTCAACTGGCCATATTCACTAAAAAAAAAATGGGCTTTAATAGATATCTTCTTTATTCTCTTTCTATTTGTTTATTCGATTGAAATTCTTTCTCGCACATAGAAAAACAACTACAAGCGAAATACAATAAGATTGAGAAACAGAAATTTCTTGACAAGAAGAAAAAAATAACAATTACATAATTATAACAGCAAAGAAATAGAAGAGAGATGTAGAAAATAACGGAACGCATACTGTACACAACAAACACGATATTCAGCGAAACTGTTCGAAAAAACGAAGCTGTATTCTGCTGGATAAATATTATCGTTCGAAATTCTATATATATAGGCTTTTTTCTGTATACATATGCTAGACAAAGTTGAATACTCAATGAAAAAGCAAACAAAAAAATTTCGCAATAGAAAAGTCGAATTATTGACTGTGCACGAAGGAATGAGTGGAGAGAGAGAGCGAGCAAGAACAGGAACATTAAGATTCTTTTCATGTAGCTCATCTATACACGGTAACTGAATTCAGAATCAAATTTCTATAAATGACAAGTAAAGTCCTCGATTTTGTTCAAATTCCAGAGTATGATAGATACTTAAGTACGTTACAATCAATGATAAAGGAGCAGCATTTTTTGTGAGTGTCCCTTACTCGCATTATTTCATCAGACCATTTCTTTTTTTCATGCTACGAACTCCCTCCAAAATAGATAAACAAAAAATAGATCGACTATTTTTTGCAAGTTAACATTTGCACACACTGAGAAAAAAAAAATGTCTCCGAAAATGTGCACGATGTCCTCTCATAAGTTAAGTATACATGAGTTCGGCTGCTCCAGATAAATTTTTAGGTAAATAAAGATAATTTTCCAAATAAGCAGCCAATTCTTCGACATTGCACGCTGTAGGTGTTGACGGTATTGGTGTTGGTATTGCCATATCATCACTAATAACCTCAGTTGTTTCCTCTGTATTTGTTAAATAAGAGTGTGGTTTTAACCGCTGATCACTAATTGTACAAGAATTTAACGAATGTTGATCTTGAAGAGCTGAAGCAGAGAAAAAGAAACATAATGTTGTCAGACTACTTCGTAGACAGTAGAACACATTGGCATAGAGCAACGAAACAAAATCATTTTGATTAGAAATATTCCTTCTCAAAAATCTAAAAAGAATTCTCATATTTAGAATTCTGTATTTATTCCAGACTAAAAGACATGTCAGTTACCATTTACCTAGTGACTGCGCATTTATCATTGACTGATTTTTTAATAATGTTAATAGTGTTGTTGATATTTGGTGAGCTTGTTCCGAGATAGGCGTTATTGGCAGACTAGGTGTCGAGGACAGTTCATCATCTTCAAATATTTGTGGTAAATAATTTGATTTTGTTCGATAGATCGTTAATGGTCTCCGTTGAAATCGTTGTAATGGAGGATAGAATGTTGATCGTTTATGCCATGGTACTATCGAATTACGAGAAATTGTTGATACACAAGAAGTTGATAATGAACGAAAACGTTGTGAAAGTGACGAACGAAATGAACGTTGAAACCCAGGTAAATGTTGGACAGATGATTCTCCACATAGTTTTAGTGACGATGTTGTCCTATAAGGAGCAAGAACGGTCGTCGAAGAAGAAACATTGTTATTATTTCCATCTTTAGTTGTTTCTGCTATTACAGAAGATTTTTTCACAGAAATAGATGGCGTGGAGGGTGCTGTTATTCCAGATCCAAAATAACATGGTAATTGAGAATTTAAACGTTTTAATCGACAGCGAAATGCTTTTACTTGACTATTTGGCACAAACCGAAATTTTTGTAAGCTAGATGAAGAAGAAGAAGAAACGTTCCCATCAATAGATCTAAAACGCAAAATACTTTTAGCAAATTAAATATATTACTAGAGAAAAAATTACTAACTTTAAACGCCCAAAAGAACTTTCGTCAATTAAATGGCATAAATGATCAATATCAGCAGGCGTACTAGGCGTCTTGGCTTCCATAAAAACGTTTCTTTTTATTTACCATAAGCGAAACAGGAAAGATAATTCCTTATTAATCTTCAGGTGACAATCTAAACACACAAAAAGAAAAAACATTAGGAGAATTTTTAGCAGATATATTGTCGTTAAAACCACCATAAAGATTTCTTTGAGGATTGACCTTTAACCATAATCTTCCAGCTAGTGTTCCTCTTTGTAAGGATAAGGGTAAACATGATGTTCAGTGCGAAATACCTGACAAAGAAGTTAGAGTATTGAGTTGATTTATGCACTTGAAATCACTTACAACGTTTCTATTTTGTACGCTTATGAAACGTACTCGGAAGAAAAAAATTTGCTCGATCAGTAATATCCAGCGGTATTTTTCAACACATTTATAAGGACAAGATATAAATATAAATTGTGTAAACCATCATCTGTTTCAAACTCGTCTATAGATTGTTTTTGTGAAAAAAGAAAAATAAGAATCGAACTGGAAAGAAAACGAAAAAGGTATTCCTAATTTTGACAGATGATATCACATGCTCATTGCTCAAACTGCCGTTTCATCGTATTTCAGTTATCCACACTTTATCTATGATCCATTCAGATGTTTTGTTACATCCATAAAATGATAGACACTGTAATTATTTTAATGGAAGACACACACGAAACATGGGCTTAATTTATAGTTATTTACAGGCTAGCTTTGATTGTCTATAACGAAATATCTTATATAGATAGATGTCAGGTAACAGCAAGAAAATAAAAACCGTAATAAAGTTAAAATCAAATTGATACTAGTGCTTAATGACAGAAATTTTAACGAAAGCTTAAATCCTCACCTTTGCTGTTTTACACCGTAAAGTGTGATCCACTAATGAATGTTTGAGTAATTGTTGAGGAAATGAAATGAAATTTTGTTTTTATTTGAATTTAATACATTCATCTAATAAATTTCTATTAATAAAAACGAAAAAGTGCTCAGAACAAGTACCCATGTCGTCGGTTTTTATTGAAACCGATGATTCATCGCGGTTGTTGAAATTACTGTCGGTACAGCAGACAAACCGATGGTTAACCGCAGTCAGTGTAAAACACCGTCGGGTCTCTCAGTTAACCGTTCTTTTTTTCGGAGTTCATTTTTTTGTTTGTTGGGGCTCTCGTTTTGTTTTGTAATGGCGAATAGTATACGCAAACGAAAGGAAAATAAAAGATTTCTATATTTTTTAGTGCGATGTATATGATGACTCTTTGAAATCAATACAATAAGTCCGCTTGATGTCATAGTCATAGTTGCTGTCATGGTCATAGGACTGATAGGCTACCAGATAACTTGGGAAACATCATTAAATGTACTGATCATACTCCAGCTAACGAAAAAAACGGCTCTATAAAATGGAAAAACCGAAGAAGCATAGAATTATAGAAAAAAATACCAGACCAAGGTGAGATTTGATCAATCTTTGTATTCATTGCCATTCAAAACAGCTAAGGTTAACCGACGATTTTTTAGCGATTTGTATTACATGGGCACATATTCTCCATCTGGTTACATATTGTATAAAGGCATGCAATACGTACACTGAGTGAGAGCGCGGTACGCATGGAATAATTTTGACAACAGAAAAGTAACGAGTTGATATAGTGGCGGATCCAGAATTTTTTCCTTAGTACGTGCGGTGTACTATAAAAGTGTGAAACAGATGCAGTCGTCGTAAAAACAAATTATTCTGAGACAGTTCTGCTGAGAAAAAAGAGGTATTTTGCTTAAAAGGTATGTATGGCCGCACGATGGCTGGATCTACCACTACAAGTATGCTTATCGTAAAGCAAAAGTTCTCTTCTCATTCTATAAAGCGTTTGTAGATTTTTGACTATGGTTATCGTCATCACGACACTCGATTACCTATCGTATCAAAAAATGAAGTTCATACTTGTAGAAGTTTAGACCGGCCGATCTCTACTGGTCTTTTGCCGGTCTAGAAAGGCTTTCAAATCGGCCGGTGATTGACCGGTTTTTAAATTTTTCTCTTCTTCAATAAGAAAAAATGAGTTTTTCTATCCTCTTGTCCATCTAGAAAATATTTGAAAACCGACCGTTTGTTCACCGGTTGAAAAATTTTTTCAAAACAAGCCGTTCTTTTGCCGTTTTTCGGCTCTAATATTTTGTGAAACTTCTTCAGTATCTCCAAACGAGAAGGAGTTTTATACTCAAAACGCCTTGATTTTGACCTGTTTTTTAGCCTCCTCCTCCCCGGATGTATTCATCTTAACCTGGCGGTGTATTTCTCTCAACAGGGTAGTGTAATCATCGTATTCATGAGGTGTATTCATCTTAACAGAGTGGTGTATTCCTCTTGAAAGGGTAGTGTAATCATCTTAAAACATAGCTGTAGTTTTCATTGCTCTTCTATGTTAATGTACACTATTCCCAATACCATCTTTCGGCTAATGTAGACGACTTTCACCATTTTAGCCCCACAAGTGGCTGCCATAACAAGGTTTGTGAAACAAGGTCACACTTGTTTCACATCTGTTTCACCGAAATCTAAACGTAAGATATATTTAAGATCGTCTTCGTCAGTTGTATTATGTGGAATGTTGAATATGATGGATGCTCTATCTAAAGGAACAGCACACGAGACAAACACGCTCCTCTCGGATATTTCCTTCTCCGATTAGCGTATTTTATACGATTCGAGGAGCTGTCTATCGGGCATATTTTAATTTGGGAGGATTTATGAATATTTTCGCATCTTTCATAAACTATTCCAAAAAAAGACAGTATAAATTAAGCGCATGTAAGAGATTTTTCCGAACTTAATATCGAGATCTTTTGGAAAAATAACTTTTAGTATCCAGTTCGCGTTCGTTTTTATGTTCACGTGCAGTTAATCTATGGCAAAATATTCAAATCGTTTGATTTGAAAGAGAAAAGTTGAGAAGGCAAAAACATGCCTCAATCTGTTATAGACTTCTGGCTACTTTTATTCAGAAAATTCAGATGAGTCACGTGAGTTTACTGCGATTGACGTATATATTCTCGACGGGAGTTGAGAGAAAAGTTACAGAAAGATAGTTTCGAGGACTGCGCGTTCAGTGAGAATCAGTTCAAGTGTTTAAGATTCGAGACCTTCTATAACGAAAAAGGCGCTTGTAAAACAAAATTTATTTAGTGCAAACAAGTCGAGTATAAATATCCAATCTAAAATCGGAAAATGTCAACAGTATATCGCGTCCTTTAGTTGGTAGTAGAATAATTTTGCTTTGTCCACATTCTCAACATCCTCCTCAACGAGTCAATAGGTAACAAGCCATGCTCGACCGAAATTCCAACCTAAAGCAGTACTGAGCAACAGTTACAATATCCTTTTTCCAATTGTTTATACGGTGTTAATAGCAAATGAATCACAAGTAAACAACAATCACAACACGCTTTAAAGCAAATTGTTTAATCAAACTGAAATACTAAAGTTCATCAATTATCCATTTTTCTTGCAGGCTTGATAAACAATGATAAAAGTTCTAATGATAATCATGCAGACAGATATGAGTGTACTAGGTCACGATTAAACGCAGAAGTACAATAAAATATACTGCCATCATTTATTCAGGACCTACCAATCGAAGTTTTTTTGATAATATCGATGGACCAAACTTTCCATCCAATAATAGATAGTTTGGACTCAAGAAATATACGATATATTTGAATTTTCCTAATCCGTTAGCAAATTACAATGACGTTTTTTAACTTTATGAACATGTCAGATCGCATTTGTTGAGAAACAATGGGAAAAGCGACCTTACGTCGACTGGTATACTGAAGAAAAAGCCTGACAATAGACGTACTGTATTGTTCTAAACAATGTGGTATATGCTTCAAAAAAATGCCAGAATGTACCAAGTACAATAGATTAAGAGCTGATATTATATATCTCTGTACTTTTAATCTATTATTTTGTACAGTCATCTTTAATTTCGTTATGCGGTTAAGAAAGCGATGAAAGGAGGAAAAAACCGAACGTAAAAGAATTCAAATTGATGACTGCATAACATTACTTTGTGTATTTACAATTCAGATTCTAATTTGTTCAAAATTTCTTTTAAAATCTCAGTCGTTATAATCATTTGTTTTTTTTTGATTATATAAAAACAACACAACATACACAAACAGCAACAACAAAAATGTCACATATATGATTCGAATTATTTTGTCAAAACAAAAGAAGAATGAGAAGAAAAAAAATTACACAAAAGTATATGCATATATATTGACAAAAAATATTTTGTTTTATTTATCTTGACAAGAAAATATTTATAGATCAAAAACAGAGAAATGAATCACCAAACACGCCGATCTGGTAAATTAACCTATACAATCAAGTCACTATACTAGAGACGAAAAAAAGAGAGACATCCAACACAAATAAATAATATGCTCTCTTATACAAACATAAATATACACAATAAAATCTATAAGAGATCAACCGAAACATGAATGAGATTCTAATAAGATATAGACACTTTTCAAGTGAATTAACATAAAAATCCTGTTTAAAGAAAAACAAAAACCTATCTCAAGATAAACTAACTATGTAGAGTGAAAAAATATTAAAATTTCTCCTTAGCACCTATATTTTCAACGCAAAATGCTCTACAAAAGATTAATATCATGTTCCTGATCTTAACATTGAATCGGATCTCTAGTTATTCTCCGTATCCTATGTTCTTTAGTACCGCTAACAGTAAGAAATTCTCGCTTGAGGAAAACCTAATAGTGTAAGAAAAAGAAATCTATTTGTTTTATTGACTTATTGTTGTATCGTTTGATTCTTGCGTCATATGGTGATGTTGTGCTGTGGCAGTTGGCCAAACTTCTTGATTCGAATCTTGATTACTGTACAAACTATCAATTGTATTTTCATCCTGGTATTGTGAACCATCCACGGTCATTTGACTTCCATTTACCAACATTTGTGTAGATTCCTGGTCCTGTGGGGACGGTATCATTTGTGTATCTTGTGTCAACGAATTTTGAGTATCATTTGCTTCTGGAGTAGGTAATACTTGTGACGAGGTTTCTGTTGGTGATGTTGGTTGTAATTTAGATAGTTTCGTTCTTGTTGTAACAAGATCCTTATCAAGAACGGCACACGGCATCCATTTATGAACACGAATCGATGTATCGGTGATTGTTATCCAATGTTTTTCCCATCGGCGCACTTGTTGAAGTGCGTATGAACTAATAACACGTTTAAAATCATCTCTACCTTTAGCACGTGCTTCACTACGTAATCGAGTTGGAACAATCATTGTGATCCTTGCCGTACTAATCTAAAAAACAATTTTCTGATTTGCTACACATAGAAAAAAAAATTACTTTGAATCTACTTTTGTTAAACTAGAGCAAGATAAATTTTCTGTCATCTGTCTCGCAGCTATTCAATACATAAAAAGATTTATTTAAATATCTTAAGCAATAGTTTACACACTCTTCATTCTCACAATGTTACCCTTTGTCCTCGCTTAACTCTTTATGTAGTCTTACTCAGTGGTTTTCTCTTCCGTCCCGGACGGAAGAAAAAACCACTGGGCATTTCTTTCTTTATTTTACTCTTCTTGTCTTTCTTTTTTGTTTATAAAAATCTCTATTCGCTCCTTTGTGATTCATTATATACTTCAGTGCCTAGTTCAATGATTTCTTTTAGTGATTTTTGCCAACTGCTGTTTATTGTTTACTATGTCATAAATACAGACAAAGATTAAACTAAACTAATCATAGTGATTTAACATACGTGAGAGTGATGATTAAATTGCAGATCTGAAAGAAGAACAAATAATAGGAAACGTAAGTTTTTTTTATAACACTGATCTTATAAGTGTATACGGCTCGCTCTTTCGCGACAAACACGTGTGCATATCGCTAACAGAAAAATAAAGTTTGTACAAAGTTGCAGAAAGGTGCCTTTTCGTATTCAGCACACTCGATAACCTTGAAGACTTTCTATTTTTGGCGAGACCTATTGCCAAAAGCTTAAGAAAAATTCTGAAATTAATATTATTTTTTCATGCCATTTTGTTCAAAAAATTTTCCTAAATTTTTTCGTCACATTGATATGAAATGGAGCCAACATCAGTAGTAATAAATATGTAAACCAAAGCAAATTTTATACACGACTCTCATGCAAAATATCAGCTGCTGTGATCATTATCATCATGAAACGTAAAAATTTCCATTGGTGATTGTTTCTTAATGGCCTTAGCTCTCAAAGCTAATTAATACAGAGGACTTTAGTGAGCATTATCAAATTTGTTCTTAAATCTTAGTTATTATATAATTCTTCTATCTTAAACTTTGTTTTATCAACTAACCAAAAAAATATATTTAGGCCTGTTCTAATGTTCAACGTAACTATGGAAATGATTTTGATTATGTATTCTAGTATGAAGGAGAAATCTGTTGCATGTTTTCTTAGATCAGAAAATGTTTCCGTCGTGAATTCAATCTCGGTCGACTTAATGAAATACCTTTTAATTATAGATCACTTCATACATTTTCAGATACAATTCTTAGGAAAAATTTACATATTGGTCTACTACGTCACTTTAAGACTTTTATCACATCGTTGATTTCCCACTATAGAGTTGTACTTATGAGTGAATGACTCATGGTTTTATAGTCTAATGTAGCGCACTCTATATAATTTCTATCTTCGCACAGCTTGTAACTTTGACATTGAACACGTATTTTTAAATCTCAGTGTTTTTGCATTAAAATGAATTTCTGAAAAAGTGTGAGGTGTTTTTCAGAAGATACAAAATGCTGCGTTATAAGGGGGGATGAGAATTACTGGCAGAAAATTCACGTGTTGGTATTGAATTGGTGTTGTTGTATGCTAATATGCTTTTTCTTATAATTTATTGAACAGCGTAAATATGTTGTATTGTGAAAATCGTGATTAAAAAACTTTTACTCCTAATTGTGCACTGATTCCTTTTCTTCATGCATTAGTGGATTTCACAAACTAAACAAAACGCTTTTGAGCAATTCTACAGAAACATGTAAGAAACTATGCCAGTAACGTAGTTTCGAAGCAGCAGTTCATCAGATTATTTAAACAGACTGTTGCTTTTTTGTTTGTTCAAACCGAGCTCTCTGATATTTACTGAAATGGCGTGAAGTATGTCTTCAATCGAGTTTTAATTTGTAAGTTAAATGACTGATTAAAAGATTTAAAAAATAACAATAGAATTAGATATTGTATGATCGTCAACAGTAAACCAAACGTGTTTTTATAACTGGATATTAATGAAAATAATAACACAGTCTCAGTCAAGAAAAAAAATCATCGAGCTGATTGTCGATGATTGACTTTTGTTTGTGCTGTTTTTGTTTCCTGTAACGTACTAGGAGCAGGACGTTGAGCAGAAGTCAGTTTTAGTCACCGAACTAGTTCTGTGTATTATTTAGACAAGTGTTAGTTCACATCCATTTTCGAGAAGATATACCCCCTAATGAATATTCTTATTTAATACCACCAGTAAACCATGGTTCTCTGAAAAGCTATCGGTTGTCGTGTTATAATCTGAAACCGCTCGATATATCGGTGGTAATTTCTCCACGCATCAATGTGAAGAACAACGCTCGATACACCCACTATTTCGAAGTTATTGACCTTTTTGTTTTGATGGTTAAATGAGTATATAACAACGACAAAAATTGAGCGATCTTTAACTTTTCTCTCACTGACTTGTCCAAGTACATGAACTTTTACTTGAGTTAGACAGTACTGTCTCACTGTCCGTGGCAGGATGTCTTATGATGACCGTCATTATGACTATCGGTCAGTCGACATTGGTTATATATTTTCTAGATCATATTCTTTTGATGACATAAGTGTTGACGTTGCGTTATCTTAACCAAAATCACAGATTAATACTTCCCCAAGATATTCAAACATATTGCGGAAAGAATAAAAAGTAGAGATAGTCTATATTCTGGCCGCCAGTCCAGCTATAATCTAATCTTTTCCTATTTCTATTACTACTTCTATAGGTGAAATATTTTTATTGACGAATCATGGTGACGTGTCTATAATTAATTCAGTTCTTTCTCAACAAGATTAATAGTGTTATTTGATCGTTTTTAGGAGTTGATTTATATGAGTGGAAAATAATAGCAACAACACACAGTAGGTCGATATTAATAACTTTTTGTTTTCTTTCCATTATAATTCTAATATTATTTCTGAACTTAAAGAGAGATATCTTTTTGTAGTTGCTCGCAGCATCCATATCCAAAATTCCATTGTACAACAAGTATAATTCACAAAGTCATGTCTGTTGGCAGCGTAGGTATAAAGCTTTATATAATAATAATGGTTCTAAGGAATTAGGACCAAGTCAAACACATCGGTCAGTTCACGCTTAATGGTTACCCAAAAAAACGACTACATAACGACGTTCGTTCTATATTTCAAGCTTTTATTATAATAATGTCGAAGGCCATATAATGTCGATAGTTGATCATTCTACAGACAACTTCTTTGTCCATAAACATCAAATGTTAGCCGTTTAATGAACGATGAGAATGACAGGTATTTCAACCATATAGTGATATAGTTTTTCGTTACGTAGACTAGGCATGAGAAGAAAATTTGGCTTATGATTTCTCCCATACATAATAACTTTGTTTTAGATAGTCTACAAGCTGAAAACTAATTTCGATAAATCTCGTTTATTGCTCAGTATAGTTCTCATTGATTCAGCAGGGCGGTATTACTTAGTCTCGCGTTATTGATTGAATATGTTTTATTCTTCTTGATATTCTCTTCAATAATAAAGAAACGAATTCTGAATTATATTTTCAATAGAATTTGTTGGCGATCAGGGCGATCACAAGAACAATGTAAAACAACAGCTGAACGGCGCTTTAGAAAAGAATTGGAATCATTCAAAATATCTTCTCCAATATTATTTGCCGATGTTTTAGGATTTAACAATGATATTTATCATTGGGAAGCTGAACATTCAGGGACTCCAAGCTACGCCATATGAAGATGGAATATTTTTTGTTAGATGTTCAATTTCCTGTTGAACCGCCAAAACTTCAATTTCAATGTCAGATTTTATGCTGACATGAGCGAATGGGGATGATAGTCGTTTAAGTATTTTTGGTAATGAGTGTTTGTCTCCGTTATATATAGAGAAAGTAATACATTCCATGTATTCCGTTTAATGAACGATGAGGATGGTAGGTATTTCAGCCAGCTAATTTTAACGAGTGTTATGAAAGAGGAACGTTGTATTTCAAAGATCCAGACCAATACTATCGCCTAGCACAAGAATATACGTTGAAATATGCAATGTAAATAATTTCACCCTTTTATCTTGTATATTTCTAAATAAACTAGAATTAAGTTAAATTAATCACAAGCAATAGAGAGTATACACAGTATATCCTGAAAATGAGTCCATCGACCTTTTCTAGCTAAGAAAAAGGGTATACTTGAGTAAGAGTGAAACTAAAAACTACAAATAGAGAAATCGTGTACAGAGTTTAAATTGTTTTAATTTCATCTGCATTTTTGTTTTGTTTTTGGACATTCTGCTGAATCGGCACCAGTTTGTGTAATTTGATGACGAGAATTAATTTCTTCATTTTGTAAACAAGTAACAAAATGCCGTACATTAGAATGATGTCTATTCACACCAATATTGAATCGATTGTGTCTACCCAATAAAATAATACATCGCAAAATCTTCACAATTATTATTTGTTCTATTCTTTGAACCGTGCACATTCCAAATATAAATAATTAATATATTCTTTGTCATTTATATATAAAGATTAGAATAATTTAACGTCTGAACGTATTTTAGCGATTATCTCTGTTCACGGTATTTTAGTTTCCCTCTTATTCAGACAATTGAGAAAAACAATTTCTATGTATGAACAAATTTGACTAAAAATGGTAGTTTTTATACAGTTTTGTTGGGAACATGCGGTACATTTCTGAACTTTTTAACGTCAATCATACGACAAAAATGTTAACTTCTGGAAGTCTCTCAAACGGTTTGGATATGTTTTATACAAGTGCGATAGATTGTTCATGTAATCATTCAGTCAGCAGATTTAATTCCGTAAAAAAGATTTTCATCTCTAAACCTAAGTGTGATAGAATACCCGAGCCAAGGAAAGAAAGTACTTACAATTTCTTATTTAGCGAGAGTGAATGGAGCAGGTGGGAGAGTGAGTACGAAATTACACTCTTAGATCGAAAGTTAGTTACATCTTCATGAATAAATGATGGTGTGTTCATGTAATCCATTCAAAGCAGAATTTTGATTCGAGATTTATACGTTGATGGTACAGAAAGAATAAGTATCATCATTACTGATTTACTTTGGACAAAAGTGTTTGGACAATTGGCCTATGTTAAATCTATCTTGATCCATATTCGATTATCAATCTCAGGCAAATTCAATCAAAGAAAAATAATAATACGCTTTTCATTTATAAAGAAGTCAGCCTATTTAAAACTACACTAATAATCTCATATGTTAACCAAAGAGTCTATTTATTTTTTCTAGCAAATGAAATATTATTAAAAAGAACACAAGTTAAATGAACAGACAAGCAAAAACAAAGCAAAAAAAAAGAATCAGACAGTAGAATAGCATCTATCGAAAGACATAAATATCAATTATTTACAGACTACTCACTAAAGAAAAATGATTTTACAAAATACTAGAAACAGATATATCTATTTATTAAAAACCATAAAGAGTATCATCATTAATTATTGATATTAAATTTCTTCAAAATGCTGTATCATCTAAATCAGTTTTTAAATAATCGTTTAACTGTTTTGTAAGACAAAAATCTTTCTCACAAAACATCTATTTTTAACCGTTAAAATAATACTAAATGGTTTTTTAAAACATCATTTAGCATAATTTTAAATAAATCAAAAAAGATCGATTTGAGAACATTAAATATCAAAAACTGATAATGATATTCCATTTTGGTTTTATAAAAAGAACAATTTCTTTTAGAAAATGTAATAAATTAAAATTTAATAAAAAAAAAAAAAAAAATCAAAATACAAAATTTGTACTCACTAGAGATTTGTATTGTTGAGCAATAGTAAAACAAAAACAAAAAAAGATTGTGTACATTTGTCATCATTTTTTTTTAGACATTTTTCGTAATTCAATTAATTCTTGAATTATAATTCGTTTTTCATTTTCAAGTTGATTAATTCGATCATTTTTTATTTTAACAACGTTCTTGAATAAAAAAATGAGATACACTTACAAAATTCTTAAAACAACTTCTATTACCTGAGTATAATCTTACATTATTATCAGGATTCACTAATGGTGTACTTTGTGATTGCTGATAATGATTAGATTGCGAATGATATGATGTAATACCATTGTTTGTCACTTGTGGACTACCACCAAAAGAAGATGATGATTGAGAACTTGATGATTGATCAGATTTCTTTAGAAAAAACAACAACCATGTGACAAAATATTTAGAGTTAGATACAGAACTACTTACTTTAGTATCGTATTGAGCCTCATTTAAAACATTATGGGCTAACTTTAATAAATCTGCCACTAAATCTCGATTATAAACAGGTTCGGCAGTAATACCGGTAAACTAAAATTAAAAATTGAGATTTTATTCTACAAGTTTCTACCAACGTGATTAAAACAGATAGATCTAATCTTACCTGTGATGTTGATAATTTTAAACAATAATAACGTTGCTTTTCTTTCATTTCACTTAGTTTATCTGTTAAAAAACATTTTACTCTTTCCATTGTATCACATGTTTGTAATAATAAATCACGTTCAATTTCAAATCGTTTCATCGCACGAATCTAAATTAATAGACAATATATAGATTAAACTAGTGAGAAAAAACAACAACACCATTTTACCACAGAGAAATCAATATCATTGCATTGAATTGTGTTTCGTCTATTATCGGATGATGGTAGAACACGTAAAGGATTGTGTCCATTGATATAATGATTTAACAAGGTGGGAGCATCGGCATTCAAATTAGAATTATCATTGTGATCTAGAGAGAAAAGCTCTTGATGAGTAGAATACTTTGTCATGCTTGCAGATAATTGTGTATGTATGTGGAGCAAAGTTATGTAAATTTTTATTTAATCTACATAGAAAAATAGCGCCTTGTTATCAACTTGATGCATTAGCACATTTTTTTTAGAGTTGTAGTGTACAGATGGTGTATCATACAATTCTTACTCGCTAGTATGGATGGTAGTGTTTGTGTTTGTTGAGATAAAATTTGTTTTTTTTGCTCCGTGGTTTCCATTTGATTTGATGAGCTGTAATAACTATTTCCATTTGTGTTTGCATTTTTTGTCGAATAATCTCTATTTTCATTATAACTACTATACACCGGATTGACATGAAATGAAGCTTTTTTTCGTTGTTGCTGATTGCCAAGAGGTTTATTACATGATGAACTTTGCATTGTACTTGTTGAACGATATAATTGTGCAGATTGTTGTTTGGAGTTTGTCATCGATAGCCCGTTGTTATGTTTTACATTTCGTTGAAAAGAGATGGGCGGTGGATGATGTTGCGAATAATGTTTTCCGTTTTGTGTCGGAATCGTTGTATTATGAGATACGTCATCTAAAACTTGATAGAATATCTATTAAAAACTTTCCAATTCAAACGAGATTCAATAAATCAGAGTTGGATCTTGGTAAGAATTTCGATGAAAAATCAGCAATTTTTTTTAGTTTTTAAGGTAATGGATGTTTTTTGGTAAGTAGAGCGAGACATTTTATATGATTCTTTGAGAAAAACTTCAATCTGAGAGATATCTGTTCGAAGTGGACGAAGAAAAAAGTGAGAGACTAAGGTGTATTGATTCCAGTGTATCGGTCAATCATAGCCACAGAAAACTTAGAACTGTTAAAAAACAACTTCAAATTTTCTCATTAAATATGTTTTATTCTGACGGTGTGCCCACATTACAAGGTTTGAGTCTTTTACTTTGTTGAAAGCAAGAAAGTTTCTAGGAGTTGTGTTCTACTATTTTGACAGTTCTTGCACTTTTAACATTTATCATCAAATTCTGTCGAAACTATAGAAGGATCGTTAATTTAGAGAGAGCCTTGTAACATGTCTATCTCTTACTTATGAGGAAGGCATGCATACTTTTATAAAAAATAGATGAAATAAAGGGCAGTGATATATTGAAAAGACAATGAAGAAAACTACAACACCAGAACGCTGCATGTTATTAAAAAATTAATGAATTTCCACTATCTCATTCATCAAAGATGTTCCCTGAAAGTTCATTTAACACATTTTCAGTAATGAGATCTGGTCGCTTAGCTGGGCGCCGCTATCCAACACTTCAATGTTAAGCCCTTTTTTTCATATTTTGCTAATAAAAGGCACAAAACAGTAGAAAATGTGCGAAAAGAGAAGGTTTCGTACATTGTTCGAACTCATCTAGCGTAGTGTCACTGTCTCATCTGTTACAGTTATCTGGGAAAAAGATCCAATAGAATATGTTCAAGAAAAGAATAATAAATCTTGATTAATTTTGGCAAGCAACCGTGAGGTGACAAAAGACAAGGCTTAAGGACCCGTCCCCTAGAATCAACAAGCTCAGAAACCTGAAAAACGCTTCCAGGTCTTCTAGCAAGCTTGAATTCTACAAAAAACTAAGATCTAATTGAAAAATCAGCACCGGTCAGCCCATGTAGTTAGGTGTCTAGTTTAAAATATAACAAACTGGAACTTTCTAGCTTGAAGTATATTAAAAAATCTTGGAAAATACTTCAGGTGTAGCTCGTATGTAGAGAAAATGCTGTATAAAATGCTCAATTTTGGGACTACTAGGAAAATGCCTGTAACTTTTTGATGCAAGGTCGTACATAATTGTGCGAAATCTTATTTTGGTCAGAAAAGTTTGCTCTACAAATCTACGTGCTCATAAAAAACTTTAACTGCGTAGATATTCAGGAAAAAACTATTATTTGACGACCCACGTTTTTGAGGCGCCTAGAAAACTTGCTCGAAAGCCGCGAGAAGTCCCTTCTGTAACCGAAAGCCGCGAGAAGTCCCTTCTGTAACCGAAAGCGATACAGATTCTGAAAGTAGACACTTCAGACTATCTTTTCATGTGCTTATCTCAAAATCGATTTTTTTTCCGAGAATCATCATGTCTGAGTGGACATTCTCCCTAAGAGATTCTCTCATACGCTTCGAAAACGAACTAAATTAACTATTATAGCGACAGATGAACCATCGTCGATAAACAAGGAGTACTACACCCTATGAAGAACCTGATGTTGGACGGTGAAGAAAAAAAGTGAACTTCAGAAAACATTTGCAGTTGTAAAGAATGCTCCTTGTAATAAAACTCAACTCTTACATTTTTTTTCAAAGAAAATCGTTTAAATACTACGCAAAAATTGATACTTTTTAAACAATTAACTAGTAAAACACCGGCGAAAACCGATCGAGTCCGTTAAATATATCTACTAGTCTGATTCACTGATCAAACTAGTTTCAATTCTGTAAAGAATCAACTAAAGTAAATCTTTACTGGATGAAAATCTGTTCTTACTTTGCTCTTTTCTAATTATTTTCACTGGTTTTGGTACATGAATTTGTTGTTTGATTGATAATGATTTTTTCAATTGCTTATGATTAAAATTTTTGATTAGACGTGGTGAAAATAATGATTGGTTATTACTTGAATGACCACTACTATCATCTTCTCCATCTTCTTCCATGTGTCCATCATTCAAGAAATTATTCTTCATTTTATGTAGTGCTGGTGGTTGTCGTTCTTTTTCTCGTTGTTGAATGTCTGTTTCTAGACGATAACGATGTTGTTGCCGTTGGCTAATATCAGACACTGTTGAATTGAATGAAAATGATGATGGGCGATAGGGAATCTATGATAAATCAGTTTATACACGATACTTTCAACAAAGAAGATATGAGCGCACTTGCAACCTCAAAAATAAGATAGATAGATTGATCTATTGAGGTGCGATACATCAAAGAAGAGAACAAATGATCATTGGAATGCAATAAAATTAGTTTGATCATTCCGAATAATATGAGTCATTTTCTTATTAACTATGTTGAAGAACGCATCTAATTTCCCTTTCTATGGTAAAGTAAATGAGAAACTATGTTTCTGTTTCGTAAGAAGACTTACATTATGGTTTTTGACGATTTTTTGCTGAGTTGTATTCGACGATTGGTGTTTGACGGATGCTGTGACCGATAAAGAGGAGAGTGATGATGTCGAAGATGATGTATAATTAGCCGGTATTTTCAGAGAGTGTAGAGATTTTTCTATGACAGTTAATAACAATTCAAATGTAATTTGATTATTATACAATTTCGACTCTTGTTCAAGTTGTTCTATTAAATCAAATGGAATCTCATTCGTACCATCATCCGTTGTTGTTGATGTTAACGGTGGCCAATATCTTTTAAAAACATCGATGTTCACGCGACCACTATTTGTTTTATCTAAGATAGAAAACAATTGTTTTAGCGATGAAACGAATTTTAAGGGTAAAGTTGTGGCCGTTTGCTGTTGTGGTAATTCAAATTTATATAAATATTCGTGTTGTATTTTTGAAATTGTTGATTTAGGAGAAGGTGGTGTTCTTTCACCTAAGCTTATTCCTGTTTTTGCTGAATAATCATGAATTATTTTTGTTGTTGGTAAATCGGTGATAGTTGTGGCTGATGTTGATAGACGATTGTGTTGTCCACCATTCATTGATGCACATCTGTCCAAATCAGAAAAATAAAACAATTCTTCTTCAATGTAATAGTACATAGTAGTTGTGGTACATGCGGATATAAATCTTCAGTTAATTATTCTTTTCTGTTTATGAATATCTCTGTCTCACTCTCCTTCTCTCTCTCTCTATATATATATATGTGTATATATATACAATCGATCATTTCTCTGTTCCTCTTCTTTCTATTTCTAGTTCAAATATTTATAACAAACTTTTCTCATAATAAAAAGAAAGAGAAAAACATTTCTTGATATAGATACATGTATAAGTTAATATTAAAAAGTTGAAACAATTAAATGAAATTGAGCTGAATGAAAAAAGTGATAAATTTAGAATCATTTTTTAGCTATTCATAAACAAGTGTCTTTAAAAAAGAATTTATTTTGTGATATACTATCTTCTCAATATTTCTGTTTGAAAAGACTACACAGATGAGAATAATGTATACTAACTATGTTCATCTGCAAATCTTAGATAATCCGAAAGAATTTTTCATCAACACAAATGGATATTAACAATTTTCAAAGATTTTTAATGATTAAAATGTGAACTTCAACAATATATTATTTCTACATTTTCTTTGCGAAGTTTCAAAATGTTTCAAAATTTCTTTCAAATTATTTTCTTATTTTACTATTAAAATAGATAATCAACGTCACCTACATACTTCCACAGTATTACTCTCTTATTCATATTGCAACAAGATGACGTTTTACGATTAGAGAGAAAGAGAACGATTTTCACACTGTTGATACATTCATTATCTTTACTTATGTTTTTCTCTTTCTGTTACATAATTTCCTCTCAAGTCTTCATTAGAATGTATTGATGAAATAGATGAAAAGACTATTGAAATTAAAATATTTTCTTAATGTCACCACCTAATCGAAAATATATAATCGACTGTGACTTTATTTTAAATGATAATTATTTATTATATATTTTGTCTACTTGTTATAGGAGAATTAAATAACAGTTTATTTACGTATGTTCATCGTCTACTATTTCGAATGTGTAAGTAGATCTCTAATATTGTTAAAAATGATAGTGATCATTATTGAATAAGCTTAAAGCAAGAAAAAATAAAAATAGCAAAGAGTTTACAATATTAAATTTTGTTGTTAAAAAGTACTATTATATGTTTAAACAAAACGTTTCTTTTAATTGTTTTAAACGAAAAGAAATTAACATAGTAAATGAAAACAAGATATATATCTCAATAATAATCGTCCTTTTTTTCGCTTTTACGAACTATATTGAGAACTGAAGCATAAAAGTTCAATATAGAATATTTTCTTCAGAAGTACGATTCAATTAAAATTATTCTCTCATTAAAATTACCGAACTAGATGAAATTAGTTTCGAATGTACAGATTAGTTTTTTAAACTAGAATAAACAAACATTTCTAATTTATAATGAAAAATATTAGTTGACTGATAAAATTCGTGAATTTCTACTATTATGATTCGACTACATATTGTAAGAATTTAACATGACAATTTGTATATGATCTATCTATTCTCCATCTTTTTAAACTTTTCTAATGATTATCTTATTTTATTCATTAAAGAAAACTGAAAAAAATTGATCATATTACAGTACAAAATTTTTTTACACAGTAGTGATATACTTACGTACAATGTACATTGTTGAATTTTGTCAATCATTTTATCTAATAATTCTAGATCATCTTTAACTATGTTTGATAATGGACCCTTCGATTGTTGACAAGAATCAACAAGAAGTATTGATGATGATTTTTGATACATATTTGTAAATTGACTAAATCCTTTAAACTTTTTAATTACTACTACAACTCTTGCCCGCAGTATAATCACAAATTTGTCATCATAATAATCATTTTTACCTCCATAAGTACAGTCAAGTAATTTTTTATCGATATTTGAAAAAAATAAATCATGTCAAAGAATGAAATATTTCAAAAAGGTTCATCTTATGTTTTTTTTTTCTTCTTCTCCTTCTTCTTCTTATTGAAAGAAAGTAAAAAGAAAAAGGAGTTTCTTACACAATAAAATAAATGTTGTATTTATATAAAGTTGTCTCACTATTACTATTACGTTTCATAACTTTCAAGTTTTAATAAAAACAAAAATTTAGTTAACAAAGAAAACTCATTTAGTTTATTATTATATGTTTTTTTCTCTTCTCTTTTTCTTTCTTCTCAAAGTATAATTAAATGCGACAACGATAATAATTGTCTTTGAACATGAAAAATAATTACAAATATTTAATATTATTGATTATCGAAGTTTAATGTTATTAATTTCTACTGTAAACATCGATATTTCTACTGGGATACACACGTACTATCAACATGATGACAGAAGAATTTTAACAAAAAAAAACATAAAAAATCTGTATTTCTCGTACAATTCAATTTATCTCTAACTCTAGAAAGTTGACTTCATGTCATAAAGTCCAACAATGAATAATAATATATTCTATAACTATTTTATTACCTTCATATTTTGAAATGTTAACTAACATTTGTTTCATTTATCCTTTTTGTTTATTATAGCATCATCGTCTTCATCTAGACTCAACACATAGTTACCTATGAATGAAGTGTTATACTATAATAAGTTATTTACCTCTGAATTAATGAACAACATTTGGTTTTCAAACGAATAGAACGATTAATACATTCCATTAAGTGAATACGATGATGACTATTGTTTTTTTACTCATCTTTTATGATAATTGTAGAAAGAATTTTTCTCCTTTTCTTATCTGTTTATTAGAGTTCTATATATATATGTATATATATTAGAGAAAAAAACATTATAATGACAAATGACACTCAAATTCAAGTTTCTGTTAGTTGTACACATATGTTTCAATAATTAATATTGAAAATAGTCTCTTAATGGTTATATTTTCAGAATGAAATATTAATTATAGAAAAGCAGAGAGACATCAATTGTTTTAACTTTCATTCTCATCAGTAATTTTGTTTTTCATAGAATTGATTGTTTATATTTTAATTAACATTCATTTCTATTGTGACATATTGAAATTTTAGATGAAAACAAGATTTCTGTTTGTCACTAGCAAAAATTCAAAATATTAGATAAAGGCTTGGACTAATAGATACGAAATCTAATCTTTCCATACAAAAACGAACAAAATTAATGACTATTAATTTAATTACTAATTGTGATTTATGGTTTCGATTAATATATTTTAGACTTATTGTAGCTTGTCTCTAGCAATTAGTAAACATTTTGAATATAGTGTGTCGTATTCATGTATACAAAATTGAGTAAGAAAAGTCTTATTCGTACAAATCTTTATTTCACAGAGGTTCTTAAAACAGTCTTTCATCAATATTAAAACAAGGATGATCATCGTTCTTTATCTCGAACATAAACATGAAAAAAAATGTGAAAATTATTAAAAAAGCGCGTTTGAAATTACCGTCTATTATGTGAAATCACTGTCTATCATGTGTTGAACACATTTTGTTTAAAACATTATCATCCATGTATTATTGTGTCATTATCATTTTATGATTTTTCAATACACAATCTCAACATTATCTATACATATACATTAAATGATCTATTCTTCTTTTTTCTAAAAAGAATGATGATCATCAGTTCGACTTTTCATGTTCAATATGAATAGGAATATCGAAAATTGTTTTCTACTTTTCAATTGAGTAAACTTCTACACATGTCAGTGAATGAATGAGTGACATAGTCAATTTAACATGAAAGAGCTTTTTAATTGAACATGACAGTTGTTCGGATAGAGTTTGATACAGTATAATGGAAGAGAGACACTAATATCGATAGATTATTGTTGTGGTATATAGTGAGTCAATTTTAGACAATGACAATCGTAGCGAATATCGTCATAATTAATAATTGATCTTAACAATGAAACACTATACGATTAATTCAATTTTGAAAGACAACAGTTTATTTTTTTTTTAGTCGAGTAAGCTTAATACTTAAAATAATCTATAGAGTTAGATATGTTTTTGTTCAAGAGCAACTTTTCAAAACTAAAGTATATAAACGAAAAAAAAACAACACAATTTTCTCCTAGAACATACATCATCTTGTATTAAACATATAAAATGAAAACGATCGGTACGGTCTAACTATACGTTATTTATTTCTGAAAAAATGATATAGCAAGTATCACATAGAAATAATTTGCAACAATTCTATTGACCTTTTTATTAATTAGTCTTGAACGCATAGTATTACAATCGATAAACATTCTTCAAAACATGTGTCAGACATGTTTTTTCAACAGCAGGAGGTTTTTTATATTGTTTATGAATGTCAATCATTATCAACAAATGAATGGTTGCAAACTATCACAAACTCAACTACTAGTATCATATAGAAAATGATCAACTTATTAACGTGAAAAAGTTTTCAGGAATCAGGAGAAATGACATCGATAAAAGGGGCCTCGTCAAGTGATAAGTCGTTATTTCTATGAAGCATAGTTTTTCATAGATTATTTCTGATGCTGATCACGAAAATCTGATGTTCGTGGCGGCGACTAGATCTCAACGAGCAGATCAAGTTACATATGGAAAACAAATTCGAAACATAGAGAATTTTTTCGTTGCACGCAATCAGCTACACTGAGTAGATAGAGATTTTAAATGACTTCAAGAATATCCGTAAATCATTAATAAATTTTGGTTTCTTAATAAAATACAAAGAAAAATCTCATGAAGAGGCATATAAGATAAACTAGCATTAATCTTAGATAATTGATACGGCACGTCTTTTTATATAAAATATGAAATACGGCTGTTGTATGATGATAGTATCAATAATTCCAAACGATTTATGTGTTACTTAAACTGTGAACATTTATAACTGCGCCGTGAAAATTTTAGGTAAAAATAGTCTTTCGTGGTTGAGTTATTGGACTTTTGAAAAAAAGGCTGAAGAGCAGCAAAGTTCGTTTTGTTCTAGCGTAGACGTCATCTTGTTTTAGTTTTCGACTACACTGGAATCTTTCCAGAAATATAAACCGTTCTACTTAAGAGCTTTTTCTCGACCTTTCTCCTACAAAAGGAACTGAATTCTGAAGGTAAGTTACAGAAAGCATTGCGAAAAGGAATGGTTTTTTTTGGGAGCATTCTATATTCTTCAAAACTTGTCTCTTCTGTCTAAACAAACTTTTCCATATATGTAATTCGATCTGCTCAACAATGTTGACCTATCAAAATCTTATCGCTCGAATGTTTCTGATGGGTCTCAAGAGACTCGGTTCCTATCGGAAGATCTTGCCGACACAACAGACATCAAGTTCTCGATTACCATCAGAAACAACCTATGAAAAACTGTGTTGCGTGGTAACTTATCACTCAAATATTCTGTCGTCAGTTTTTCAAGTTTGTTGATATGATCAAGCACTACTATTCATTGACAAGATCGAGTTGATGTAGATGTGCCATATACTTTTGTAAACATTGATTTTGTATTGACGGTTTTCCAGAAGCTCCAATAAACGACAAAAATCGTTTGATTTTGCTCTCAAATATTAGCGAAGAAGAAGCATCAGGTTAGCTCTTATAATCGACCTATTTCTAATCAATCTCTCTTTTTCTCTTATCGTCTAATAAATGTCACTTTTCCTTTTCCTTCAAGAGTGTGTTTAAACAGTCGTTAAATTTGTTGACACTTTCTGTGATCGAAAAATGGTGTTATTGTTGAGTACTTGTACACTTCGCATCGCACTTACCTGAACATATTTTATTCATTATTATTTTTTGTCATTTGAATGGCATCTCTTTTGGTAACGGTTATTATTCTTTTATTGTTTCAATGAGAGATATACAAATGAGAAAGAAAAATGACGTAAAAATAAAGTAGAAGAAGAAAACAACGGTAACAAGCAAATCATCTGTTATTTGTAAAAGAAAAGATAAGTATTTAGGATGTGCTAACTATTTAAAATATGAAGAGAACACTTGATATAAAGTGAAAAAACGAATAGTTTGAGTATGACGAGGTGGGTTTTATCTACTCGTTAGAACTTCTAAAGAAAGAAAGAACAAAAGTTGTTATTATACTTGAGCGGCTCCAAAGAACAGAAGCTAAGTGAGCAAATACATATCTCTTCTTTTCACTACGATCATCTATATTTCGCAAAGTGAGTGAATATGGACAGTTAATAATATAGTATAAAAGAGAGGATGAAAATATTTTCTCTCTTTGTTTTTGAAAGACAAAGAGAATATTTTTTAATGAGTTGAAAATAGAAACCACTAATTTCGTCCGTAATAAATCATTCTTGTTAATTGACCAGTGTGTGCATTAAATTCATATAATGAAATGGGATGGGAGGAGAGCAGTAGAAGTAGAAGTTAAACAGACGTTAAGCCACACCCTCATACTTTTTAACACTAATGAAGTCTGGCATATTTATCCCCATTCATTTACAGACGAGTATACTACATGTGTGAAATAAGATGTTGCAAGTTATGGATACTACAAAGGTTTAGTTGGTACATCTACGACCAAAAAGTAGTTAGTTAATGACATTCTAAATACGATCCATCCGAAAATAAGAAGTTGTAAAATAATCGAATAGACAGACGATCTATCAATTTTATCTTGATACTCTTACAAATCTTTTATGAAGGGACTGTCACATCGGATCAGAATATTGTTCGTGTACATGGTGTTCATATATGAGTGAATTTCAACGCGATTGTACCGTTTAGTCAGAAAATCTGAAAAATGAAGTTAGAGGTAAAAAAATTTTTCTAGTATTCCTGTAAATAGTAGAACCTTTCTTGATTACAAAAAAATATTCTCTCGATTTTCTTTCTGCTTGAGAAATTGAATACCTTCTGAAAAGATCGCGGATCCTGGTAGTCTTTGTAAGAAAAAGCTACAGATCGACATTCTACACCAGTTGATAGCTTTTGCAACGGCGAATTTAATGATGTATGTAGCTTTTTATTACGAGAAATTTCCTTAACAATATTAGTAAAAGCGTGTCTTATAATTACTAAATTTCTCTAAAATTTTCAGGTTTTTCTGTATGAAGTTCATGAAGCTATCCGCTAATTAGCACCATCTCCATCATTAACTAATTAGCTGAGGAGTTCTTGTGTGGGCAAATATTTTTACAGATATAAAGGGTATCTAATAAGTTTTGATCCCCGTATTAGAAAATAACATATGAATGACATAGTTCGATCTAGAAATTCTTTAAATGACCCCATCGTAATTGGAGAACTTGGAGCGCAGTTACGAAAACCGAATTCGAACTTTTCGAGCCAAGTTCCGTCTCCACTCAACTTCAATAACAAATTCGTCTACACAGATGAAGATTACTGGATACTCACGGGCATTTACAAGGAGTACTTCAATCTACTATACCAACAAGTGAATATAAGAAATACCGAAAATTGCTCTATTTCCATGGCCATTGAATGGACTCGGTCTGAGCAATAGAGTTTTGGCAATTCTCTTCTCGTTCAAAGACAAACGAACCGTGTGTCGTGTGTTGGAGAGTGCCCCTATGGCGTTGATAAAGAATTTCGTCACTTTTCAATTGGGCTTTGAACACATCACTCAAGAGGCAATTGTAATCTTCCGGCCACCATTCGTTCAAGATACATCAAAGGATGAATACATCAGACAACGGCATGAGCCGAAAATTTTTGGCCCAGCCCGGCATGATTTTGGAAGTTTCCGGACCAAGCCTGGCTCGGGCCGACGAAACGTGGAATTTATCTGTCCCGGTCCGATCACTTTTTAAAATTTTCTGGTCTTATGCGTGATTTTTTTCTTGCATCTGTAATGCTTTTGCTAGCTAAGTGGTGTAAATGTATTTCTCAAGCTAATATTTATATCTTTATGATTACTTGGTTTTCATTTTTTCAACCTCTAAAGGCATTAGCTAAACGAAGTCATTAAGATGTCGTGTAACAGTGATAATACTCTTTCTCGGTACTGAGTATACGCATAAATTATAAATCTACGCATGCTTAAAAATTTTGAGTTCGTCTTAGAAAAAGTTACATATTGTATAAAATGTTGACCATGGGGCAAGCTTTCTGACTGAGTCATCTAGGGCGAATACTGTCAACACGATTTTAAGAAGTTTTTGCTGATTTTCAAGAACGTTTGAGCTTTTTTAAGTTTTCTAATTTCATATTCGGATTCAGCGCAAAATTCTACATCCGAATCACTATCGATTTTAGTTTTTCGGTACTTCCTCAGCTATGGGCATCGAAATACCCTTTTTGTCGGAAAACAAGAAAACTGAGGTGATTGAAGATTACTCCTGATTAAATCATTTTTGACACTTCTAATACGGATCTTCTTGATCAGCGAGGTCGATTACATATTACCAGATGGGTTTAGAAAAAATCAAACATGAAAAGTTTTCCAGAAATTCTGATGGGCCTCAAAAATCTGTCCGAGAGATTTTACGAAACTGAGTTTTTGGGAATGTTCTTGTGCATCCCCTACATGGTTCAAATGCAAAAAACCCGAACATCTGTTGCGCCAAGCAAGGGTCTTATCCGCTCTACTCCTTTAGAGATAAGACAGAGAGCATGTGCTCATCTGTGTCTATATCCAAAAGAGAGGAAAACGTTCTCCGTTTTGCAAATAAAAATAAGTATCTTTTATCACTTTTTCTATCGTGATTAAATATGGCAATTGCTAATGCTGGATCTCTTTAGTTTTTCAAAGATATCTAAAAATCACATTACTACTCCGTGACGATTATTCTTACATTCATGATAAAGCTTATGATAGAAGCTTACGATGACTTCAATTGACAAACAAAAGTGTATTGGAAATGAGAGGAAGTCAGCGATCCCAAAATAAAATGTTTAGCACGAATTACGTCAGATTCAGAATTCTGATTTGCTTCAGCTTCTGGAATTCTGGAAGTCCTTTAATCTGAAAGTCCTTAATAGCTGCAAAATGCTAATTGATTTTTTATATGTACGATGGATAAACGTGTATTAAATTCACAATTACTCAGAACTGGTTAGCACAAGAAACAGTCAGAATATGATAGTAAAGGAGTATATGTCGGTGAGGATTTGTCAATATTTGAGAATTATATTCAAAAAAACTGCAACCTTTTTTCAAATGAAAATGACGGTGCTCATTAGAGCAACTCAAACTGCATTATCCATGATATTAGCTTATTGGAGGAAAGTTTCTTGAGTTGACTGCTCAACAAAAAAAAGTCATTATCTGAGCTTGAGAATTAAATTGAACTGTTAAACACAGCTTGAATCAGATGCTTCTCTTAATTTCGGATTTTTGTACAATAGAGCTGATTATAGTGCATATTCTCGACAATTTCATTAATAGTAACCTTTCACATAAAAGTTATAGCACAAGTAATGATCTGATAGCCGTAAGAACTGAGTTTTAAAAGTTTTTTCCAATTTCTTGCAATTGCTGTTTCATGTTGGCTTCTGATGAAAAACTCTATATCACTCTGAGAAATGATGTGAAAATGGAGTTATTGGCGCGTCGACCAAACCTTGATTTGATTCTAAAATAACCTTTTAAATCTGGTTCAGATACTTTTCGGTTTGATGATTTGTGATAAACAAACATGGTTCATAAGATTATTACTGGTCGAACTGCACTCGCTTCATTTTCATTAATAAAACCACTAACTACTAGAACCTCAGCACGAGCTTCAAATAAATGTCTTTGGCAGATACCAAAATTTAAACGAAAAACTACGAAGTCATCTTTTCTGCCTCGAACTACACTCCAATGGAATGCTCTACCTAGAGAGATAATTGCTGCCTTCTCTGCTCGATCATTCAGACGTGCTTTAGGTAAACATCTTTGTTTATTGTAAATGCATTGTTGTTCTTAAGCCATCTTTTTTCCTCTTTTTTTCTTTTTATCTCTTTCGTTCATGGTGCTGACCTAGTCAAAGTTTCTCACTTAACTTTTTGTCAGTACCACTGTCAATTTAACATCCAGGACATGAAATAAATTTGATTTGATTTGATTTTAAAATCTGTTGGACTATGTAATGGTCTTACTTTGTTTGCTTTAAAATGATAAAACTAAGTAGTTTTTTAAAAATAAGGAAACGATCATCTTGTTAGTTTAACACATGAATTTGAAAGAAAAGTAAACCTTGATCTATTTCTTGTCTACATGATCGATCTATCAATTTATTTTCTTTTTTTCCGCTTGTTTAGATGTTGCCGTAAACATTTCTAATGTGTAAACAGTTTATTAATATAATATAAAAGAGAGAATGAAAATATTTTCTCTCTTTGCTTTTGAAAGACAAAGAGAATATTTTTTAATAAGTCGAAAATAGAAACTACTAATTTCGTCCGTAATAAATCATTCTTGTTAATTGACCAGTGTGTGCATTAAATTCATATAATGACATGGGATGGAAGGAGAGCGATAGAATTACCAGTTAAACCCTAACTTCATTCTAGATTTTAAAAAGAGTCAGTTTTACTGAACACTAGTGTCCTTAAGCATCGATCGGTTCAGCAAAATTGATTTAAAAACTTTTCTGTAAAATTCGAAAGGCTCAGAGTAACCAAAAATGTGGAAAATTGTTTTCTCTATAAAATCCAATTAGAATTAAGGCAAAAAAAATAATGGGCAAAAATCCATATAGTTCGTTCTCCTACTTTATCATTTCCATTACCAGAATGTTTGAAAAGACGAAAACTTCATTTCTTAATAACTTTACTTTTATTCATGTCTTATTATTACTTTGGAATCCATAAATTTTATAAGAAAACAAATTACTCACACACGCATCGTTATTTATTTATTAAATTTCAGAAATCAATCAATCGTCGTTGTGGCTTTTTGTAATGTGTTTGGATGTATTGTCTCATATTATGACTATTTAATAATTCATTGGGATGCAAAGTTCGTGATGTATCGCGCACAACATCTCTATCACTAAGGCCACCATTATCCACTAATTCATCAACAATATCGTACCATGAATAACGACTGCGATTTAGGTCAATTGACGGATTAGACATACATAATTTGGACCAACATGAAATCAATAGTAGAATAACAAGAAGAAGACGAATGAAATAGAACATTATTTAGTTGTCAATGATATACTACTATGATAATGGCAAATAAATTTTTGATATGAATTTTTGTGAAGAACAATGAAGAAGATACGCCTTTTTATGTATGTGAAGAGAGACCACAGAAAAATGATAGAGAATCAAGAGTCATTGTATTGGGTATCATCAATCGCTCACACATCTTTTGATTAAAATATGTCATTGTTTTACTTCTCCTTCAATTAATTTAAAAGAATTATGTATGAATAAGGTTTCAAATATAAACACAGTTTATTATGGCCGATTGGCCTGAAACCTAATAATAACGAAACATCATAATTAATAACAGTCGATCAAGTATCATATAACTAAACAATATGAACTTAAACCACCATAGACAAGTGAAACAAAATCCAGGTTAATCTACTTCCGCATGCACGCATACACATGATGAAGAAATAAAACAAGTAAGAAATTGGTATAAACTTCCTTTTGTCTAATTACGCCTACCTTTAAAAATCAAATGTGGATCATGAATTGTTTGCTCTAAATAAAAGTATAACTTGAACTATTTCCATCTTTGACCCGTTTATTGTGTTCTTCACATTGAAAATGGTGTCAGTCACACTGAAAATAATGAAGTTTCTATCTGTTCTGATTCTAAACAATCTCTTACATCATCTCAAAAAAATAATTCTTTTTGGTACTGCTTATGTACGGGTACATATTAGTGCCTGATTCTGACACCCGTGTCAGTATAAAGTATATTTTACGAGAAATTGTTCATCGATTCACACCGAGTCGTTTCAACGTTCTGCTCTTGTTTAAGAACCTGATGATGTAGATGTGATGAGTTCAAAATCATCATGATTGAATTGATAATTTTTAAATGACCGTTTAATCGTTTTCGTGTTGAGTCAAATCTTCCAAATTCTCGTAAGACGTAACTGATATATTGAACTGCTTTCATCATTGATTCATTCCAATTAGATACAGTTTGTGTTAATTGCCATAGAACTTGTTCAAAACGTTTTAACATTGTATCACCTAGTTTATTCATCAATTTCTCAGCGTATATGCCACGATAACGTGAAAAATAGTGTGGACACGTAATAACGAGAAATTCTTCCTGAATAGTTAGCGTTGTCGACGCTGTTAAGTTTGTGAGTATAGTGAAATAATTTATCGAACAGATACATTTCATAACTGGATCGAGTAGTGTTAATAGATTTTCATCATCCGTTATGTCAGGTCGGTTGTATTGAAGAATATCATACAACATAAACAAAAGTTTACTAACGCCTTCGACTATATCACAATTAACAGTGGATAACTTAGGTAATATATGTTCAGAAACGCACTTATTGACTCAATAAAGGGTTTAGTCAACAGTAAATGTTTAAATGCTGCAACATTTTGCTCATCGATTGCAGTTATCATGGTGGATAACAAATCAGTTATGGATTTAAACAAACGTATTTCTTGTTCGGATAACGCTAACCATTTATTTAGTATCTGAGTGAGTACGGTGATTATATTAGAAAATATTTCATGTGATATTTGATTCGGCTTCTTTAATTGAGAAGAAAATGACGTTAATTGTCTAATTATTCCATATAATGTCTCTGGTGATTCATTTTTGTTCCAATAAAGAAAACAATTTTCTAATTACTTTTGTCTGATTACATCTACCTATGAATCAAATCTGGATCATGAATTGTTTGTTCTAAATAAAAGTATAACTTGAACTATTTCCATCTTTGACCCGTTTATTGTGTTCTTCGTCACACTGAAATAATGAAGTTTCTATCTGTTCTGATTCTAAACAATCTCTTACATCATCTCAAAAAAATAATTCTTTTTGGTACTGCTTATGTACGGGTACACATTAGTGCCTGATTCTGGCACTCGTGTCAGTAATCGATAATCATTAATACATTCGTAGAAAAGAGAAACTTCTACAGCAAAGAATACCTGTTAAAGATCAAATGTAAGATACAGTTGTCGTTTTACAAAGTAGTGGCCTTAAGATTTATAATACCACTACGCATAAAAATGGAAGAAACTTGTTTCATGTATTCCTACATACCATAATGCTTTTCATTAATCTCTAATTGTAAAAAAGTGAAATGATGGGATAAAAAAATATCGTTTTTTTTACTATTCTCAATTTTAATATTTTGACTGAATAAACGATCGATTCTCTAGTGAACGTTTATCTTTGTATAGGACGATATGCAATTATTTATCGTATATCCGTGTTTTTCTGAAAATACGGAAACTTGTTTTTAATCAGTCGAAAGTTTTAATTTAGGGTCCAACTCAAGTTTATAAAAAGCTTCAATAAGTTTCAACTTTGATTCGTGCAAATGGCATAAGATTGACGTTAATGGTGTCTGTTCAAGTTTCTAAATTGAACTCTAAATCTATTTATTACAAGTTATTTTACGGGTTCTTTTTCTGCTTAATACACTAAAAAAAGATACAAGCTCTCAGATCAATCGTTAATGAATATAACAAACTACTACAGATGAAATTAGAATAATAATAAAATAAACAAGAGTCTTTTGCTGAGAAAAGTATAAGATATCAATAAATTGTTGAGAAAAAAGAGAAACAAACACAATATTAAAAGTACAGAGAAAAAGGTCTGCGGAGATAATAAATAAAATTTAAAAAATCTATCTTTATCTTCCTAGTGAATAATGATAACCGGTGTGTTTGTTCAATAAGGAAAGTACGTGTATGAAGTGAAAGACAATGAAAAAGAGAGCATTAGCAGGATTACGTGATTGTTCTTTATAGAAAGACTAAACTAAAATGGTCCTTGTTTTCATCTTCCTTTTCCTTTTCATTTAACCAGAATGATCTTTTTTCGCCATATATATCATTAAATCAACAACACGATGTGAATAACCGTATTCATTATCATACCTAAACACACAAACAATTAATTATACGTAGGAGACTTTGGGACTACAGATAAGTTTAAATGAGAAAAAAAACTACTTTTTCTGCTAGAGCGGCTTCTGTTATCCTAAATCGCGTATATACTAAGTGAACATTTTTAGATATAAATAATTAATATGCGATGATTTATATGAATTACTATGGGATAATGGCTGACATTGTCTCCCAAAGAGAAGAATACCCCGCCTTGTCGCCAGCATTTCCAGTATAGGGTGCTGTCGAATGGCACTTTCAATAGCCCGATATCTTTCTTGCAGCTGACAAGCTTCAGAAATGGTCACCCGCCTCGTTACTAATTATCAACCACAGCTCTGGACAGAACGCTAGCCTGACGCAGAGTTCTTTCGATCAATTACTTAGGCTCCCCATACACACTCACGGACCACGTTCTAGCTTTTCGGAAATCCGAAACACAAAGATATAAGTAACTTGTCCACGGTTATTACGTGATCTGCCGGCGCCAAGATTCGAACACAGTACGTGACGAACAACTAACCACTAAGCCATGCCGTCTCGCAAAGAGATTAATGAACGAAATAACGAAAGGTCGAACAACACGCGCTCAATTTGTTTAACGCTCCTTAGAGGGGCAAAGAGTGCTCGTATGCCACGCTCTATGAATATATGATTGATGCAGATCAGACACCTGCTTCGGAATATGAAGGCTTTGAAGTTCGATACCTTAGTCCGCTTCACCAACACATCTATCAAACTGTCTTTGATCTTTCAGAATCAAGATTGCTTACAGGCTGTATCCAATAAGTCCTCTCTCTTTGAGTCATACCCGCAGTTTATTAAATCACACGCATCCACTTCATCAACCATGGCGTGAGGAAACACTCAGTCAATCAACTAAGAAGCTTTTAGAAAGATGATTGATACCTACCAAGAGACTAGTTTGACGAAATTATCATTTAATGATATACCAGCTTTGGCATCAAATATTGAACTATGTGTATCGCCAATGAAGTCTGTTGATACAACTTCTTCATCTGTATAACCTAAAATATTTTTAAGTGAACCATTGGCTGCTTCTTTGATTGTAGCACATATTTCCTCATATTTAGCCTAAAAAAGGAGAAAAAAACATATCTAGTCTAACATTCGAAACCAGAATTATCTCGCGATGCTGTTATGTGTTCTTTAATACATACGGGTTTCTGTAATCGACATGTCAAATCAACAACAGAAACGTTGGGTGTAGGTACTCGAAATGCCATACCAGTTAATTTTCCATTCAAATCTGGAATAACCTAAACAACAAAAGAGTTACATAGAAATCTCATTATCCATACACGAAAACTATTCATAAATCACTCAGTAGTGCTGTGGAGATAGTGTACTGAAAATTTGGCTGAAACAAACACAGACAGCAGCGATTCATCAACAAACTTTTGCACAGGGAATAATCGTTATAATCTAGTACTTTTTCAAGACAATCTAACTTACTTTTCCAACAGCTTTAGCAGCGCCGGTGGATGATGGAATAATGTTCTGTGCGGCACCACGACCACCACGCCAATCCTGTCAAGCAAAAAAATTCAATATCATATAGAATTCGAAAACTTAGCGTATTCTATCTTTACCTTATTTGACGGTCCATCAACAGTTTTCTGTGTCGCTGTATACGAATGAACTGTAGTCATTAATGCTTCTATAATCCCATATTTTTCATGAATGACTTTGGCTAATGGTGCCAAGCAATTTGTTGTGCATGATGCATTACTAACAACTGTTTCTTTTCCGGTATATTTCTCTTCATTGACTCCCATAACGAACATCGGTGCATCAGCCGATGGTGCAGTAATGATAACTTTTTTGGCACCAGCTTGTAAATGTGGTTGACATTTTTCAGTTGTTGTAAATACTCCAGTCGATTCAACAACGTATTCAGCTCCTAATTGCCCCCATGGGATTTTCGTTGGCTCTTTTCTAAATAAAACCAAAATCAATCATTGTAGTTATTGACTTTAACAAGAACAAAATATCAACAGTAGTTTAATCCGTTGCTGCTATTTATCACATTCTTTCAAGGAAAATTCTCATTTCTCTCATACATCGCCTAAATAAAACACAAAAAATGCTTACTCTGTAAATACACTGATTTGTTGTCCATTAACAACTAATTTGTCTCCCTGATGTGAAACTTCTCCTTTGAATCTTCCATGAGTTGAATCATATTTGAACATATAAGCCATATATTCAACTGGGATAAATGGATCATTCACGGCGACAACATTAATGCCTTTTTCTAAGCAACAACTAAAAAAAAATCAAATAATATTTAATGCACTTTTATGGAAGAATTGCGAATCTAGAGCTGAGTTTCTCTTAATCTGTTATTTCTGCTACTTATTCGTGAAACAAAAGAAAAAAACTATTATTTAAGCCCCTTATTGCTAAGTGACACAACTTTCGTTCGAAGACTCACCGAAACACAAGTCTGCCAATTCTTCCGAAACCATTAATACCAACTTTTGGACCGTCTTTTGACATAATTGAAGTAATGAAATAGAAATGGCTTTAAAACTGATTGTATCTAAAAAGATAACGAAGTGGAAAAGTATAACTAATATTTCATTACCAGGTAACTAGTACATCCTATTTCTCAGCAAAGAAATAGCATGTCATGCTAAGACAATGAAAAGTATTAATCAAAAGTGAAAGAAAACTATCATCATCGAAATATACCAAAGTCTGATCTAGAAACTTTCAGGAAATTACTTATTAGTATAATAACCTAAAAGTTGGCTTCCAAGAAGTGATGCATATCACCGAATCGAAAAATTTTAAAAGCTTGGTCGATCAAAACCGATTGCAGACTCGTCTTCTCCACAGTCGATTATCTGGTGTAGGATTACTTTTGGATCGGAATATTTTGGAACACTTTTTCGTTGTCATTTTGCCTTTGGTCCTCCCATACAGTAACATTTTTAGTTAGACTATAATAGAATTCTTTCTAAAATACTTCGATTCAAAATTAACCGCACATCAGATAACCGATTTACTAAGGAAAAATAAATTTATAATCGTTTTTTATCGAACAAGCTTTTAAAATTTTTCGATTCGGTGGTATGCAACATATATTGGATGGGTAAGGTTAAACAGCGCTCATCATCGGAAAGGTGATTCTTTTTCATTATGGAGGAGCATATCTTCGACCACCTTTTGGAAAGAAATAAAGAAATGTAATAATACTTTCAAGGCTATCAAAACAGGCTATAGTCAACCATTTTGTTTCTACTGCTTTGAGGAAGGTGGAAATAAGAAGAGAAAGAAATTGTACCAGACCGTCGAAAACAGGAAATTTTCTAACGACTCATAGTAATTTTCTTGAATAGAAATAAATCAAAAATAATTTCTTGTAAATAGTATCAATTACACGACTTGAAATTGTCTTGTTCCTATCTTGCCTAATCAGTGGCGCCATAACAGTCTCTTACTGTCGATTTTAGTTGAAGAATAAAACTTTATACCGGAATTTTTCATATTTGTCTGACAGATTCATATGATGTACTTTTCTTCGATGCTTGCAGTTCTTATTAAAGAAACCGGTCTGTATTTTGATTCGCTCTCTTTTGAGTCAATTAATGCATCAAAAGTCGACGGATGAGTCATATCTTGAATTATCAACATGTAAAACTGTTTTCAGCAGCGTTAAGTAGTTTACTTTTGGAGCTTTTCAGCCGTTGTTAGGGCCGTGAGACGCATGTGGTTGTGATTCTGCCAGCAATTTCAGCTTTTGTCAGCTAAGTTAGTTTGTAACCGCATTTTAATGGTACCGATTAAAAGGAGCATAGAAAATTTTGTCAATTTTCCCTAAGATGCACGTTAAATCCGTTCACTTTGTCTTAGAAGTAAAATAGTGAACGTACTCGTTTGTTTCTGCTGTTAATATTTAATTTGAGATTTTTTTTGTTCAAAAACGCTTTTCTGTTGTTGTTAACAATATGATCTACCCAATGTTATTGCTCTATTTCTTTTGATAACATCGTCACGAATACGTTGGTAAAAAAAAATTGAAAGTTGACTGTGTTCATTGACAAAAATGAATGCTATATCGCACCCTACATAGATTATCTGGTAGATCGATACCTCATCAGAAGTTTTGTAATTATTACATTGGCATAGTTTCTGATCTTGTTCCGTTTATAACGATATTTTCGAACATCGTGATCTAAAGTTTTACAAAAAAACGTAAGATTAAGTAAACATCTATTGCAAACAAGGTTTCTGATAAGAGAGTGCATCCGTTGAAACAGAATGTGCAGTAAATGAAATGAAATGTACACGCTGTTTTACAAGATGTGAGAAAAAACAGTGGACAGTATAGACTTTGAGTTTTAATTTACAGTTTGTTTTTTTGCAGGTTTTTGTCAGTTTATGTGGAGGATATATCGTTTCAAAACGAGTCATTGCATTATTTGTAGTCATTGTAATGCATTTTGTTTTGAAAACCGGGTGTATGCGTATACTGTCGGTTCCAAAACTGAGTGTGCCAGTACATTCTGACTCTGATTTCCATTAGAAACACTGGTTGCAAAAGTTATTTATCAAATCAAAACTGATGTACTGGCGCAAAAAAACCCTTTGTTCGAGAAAAGACTAGTCGTTTCTGATAGACAAATAAGTAGGAAAATTCGTTTTTAAAATATAGAAAAGGTTCATCATCTGCGAAGATACTCATCGATATCATTATTTTGAAAATTTACGTTTATGATTCTGCCATGATGATGTCTATTACATATAAAGCAAAACATTTTATGTTTATTTAATGTTTCATGAATTTTATCTCGACTATGTTTGAGTACTCTTCTAGCACTTTCTGTGTGGTTGTCTCTCTTCAGGCATAACTGAGAGATGAGAATTATAATGTGTAAACATTTTTCAGCAATAGCTTCTAGAATACATTTATTGATGCATAAAAAATCCTATTTATCTTTTTACGTCCTCTTTTTTAGATGTTACGAAGTATCCATTGTAATTTATTAGAAACTCCTTTCTCATTTCATAAGTCTTATTATTTAATTATACGGACACTGACAACTCGTCAACGTCGGACTTCTGCTATAAAATTAAAATCTTCGACAGATCAGAATCAAACTACACAATCTCATATTATCACTCGTCCAACGCGATTAGATTTAGATGATTTGTCACCATTTGCACGTTCTGTACTACAAAATAATCCATCATATGGCACACGCTTTGGTGGTAAATTATCATTGAATAAAAAATATTTGATTCAAACGCACGCTGAGTCAACTGGAAGAGCTGAAGAATTATTGAAAACATCTTTAGACGAACTAAATTCAACAAGAAATCAGGAAGAAAAATATTTGGAAAAAAAATTTCAAGACGAAGAAGATGAGCGATTACCACAACCACCTGTTGTAGGTGAGAATAGAGAACTTAACACGTTCACAAGAAAACCTAAAACATATGATACATATGTCAAGTCTTCTCTCACATGCTCCTATAGCCAGTTTTTGTGTACGTTTCACGTCTACAACAAAAAATCATATTTAGTCTAATCTTGCAAATGTATCACACGTGATGCATAGACAGTGAATGCGTTAATACTGTTAGAAATAAATCTACTACATTCTTGAACCACCGTTCTGAATAGACTTGATGGTTAGTATATTGAACTTTTGTTTTAGAATTACCCTCATCATTGAACGGTTATCGAATGAATTATGGTAATGAAAATTTTTCACTTCCTATAAGTTCAATTCCGTGTTATGGATGTGGTGCTTTACTTCAATGTCGTCAACGTTCATTACCGGGTTTTATACCGTATGAATTATTTAATAAAATGTCAAATAAACTAAAATCACAAACGTTATGTCAACGATGTTTTCTATTGAAGTATCATCAAGATATTTTAGAATGTGAAGTTGATGAAAGTGTATACAAACAAATTATTCATGAAATTAAGAAGAAAAAGGCGCTTGTTATTCTACTCGTCGATCTTTTAGATATACCAAATTCTATTAGTGAAAAATGGCAAGAATTAATTGACTCAAATGTGTTATTATTTATTATTGGAAACAAAGTGGATCTATTACCAAGAGGCAGGTAGGAGTTTTGTATCCACTTTTTAAGCGAGGTTGACATTTTACAATCGTTTACTTTATCAATTCGTGAGCAAGAGAAGTGACGCTAATAACGTTAGATATTTTATCTTCCAGTTAAGCTCTTTTAGAATACTAGTGTCAGTATACAGGAAAATTCTTGTCTTTAGTCTACTCTCTGATATAAACTTTCATTCCTTTGTTTACTCACAATATAATTTCCAATATAAGACTTTGCCATACTTCATTATTTTTCCATTAGACAATTTGAGTTGTCGTGCAAATTAATCAAGTCTGATAATGAAAAAATAATGAAATGATGATTCTTTGTAACTTTCGTTTTAAGGAGCTGCTGCAGAAGAAAATCGACTTTTTTTTTATCAAAACTCGATTTCTTGTTGGATGTGTAGACTGAGGATCGTTTCGTCAATATTCATAAGTTCATAAACTTAACGACAGAGTTTAGTTTTTTCTAGTACAACGTTTTACAGCCTTGATTTACAACAGCACTGAAGATGTCTGAACTCAATGTCTAACTTAGAGAACACGTCTCATGGAATGAAGACAAACTTAAACCAAAACGAAGATGTCAGTTCTCACTTACGATTTTTGCTGAAACATCGATTATCTCTTAACTATGACTTGAGTGTGCAATTAAGTTTAGATGCTACTAGAGAATATTGATGAAACGATAATCTGAACTGTCTACTTTCAGAATCTATATCAATTTCGACCATACAACTGCTCGAATAGTTTTTCAGCAGCGTTAAAACACAGCACTCGCAAAAAGAATGATGTTATAAATCGAATAGATGAACTCTGAAACATCTAGATTTGTACAACAAAGTCTTTTTGTTAAAATTCCAGTTGGTAGTTGGTAGAAAAACGCTATAAGGGAGTCCAAAAATGCACCAATAAAGGAACATACAGATGTGAGCCGATCTCGTGCTTGATGTATTCGAATAATATTTCCACTTCAGATATTGTAAATCGGCAATGACAACTTAAATCCTATTTAAATTTTCTACTTTGGACGGTGGTAGCATGAAGTTTTGAAACAGTTGATTGGCATCGACATCATGGCTACCATGTCTAAATACACAATGTACCTTCTCCTTAGTGAGGTTGGTAAAAAAAAGCAACAGAGAGGAGATTCAAAAATCTCCACCATCCGTTATTTTAGATTCAGATATTTAGCTTGGTATAAACTAAAATCGATCTTTATAACTATTACTAAATAAAAATATCGAGCTGATATTTCTACCATAATATATTTTACATAAAAATATTTGATTTGTGACAGCTTTGTTCGAAATGAAAATGACTATAAAAGTGACTATTCCAATTCTTTAACTACAAAATTACAAATTTTTTATAAATTATCTATCGACATCAGTCACGATATGGCTACCATAATAGTGTCTACTCTTAAATTGACTGACTATGATTTTGAATGCCGAAAACGGCAGTTCTTTAGTTGTCTTCAATCAAAGTTATTCAAAACATGATGATCAGTTAATTTTTGAACAGACAATAGTTTTCTAGAGTTAAGAGTAAAGTTGATAAATCTAAAAATCGACAACATTTTTTACGGTTTGTTCAATTATATAAGGATCAAATTTGCAATGTTCTGTATTGTTCATTTGTAGTTGGATTCTAATCATTCGTTTCATTAATAACTGGTTCTCTGTTTCCGTTTAGATAGTGAAAATTATTTGACAGATATTGAACGTTGTCTTGAACATGAATGTTCTAAACGTGGCTTTGGAAAACATTATATCAAATATTATGGAGTTATTAGTGCAAAAACGGGCTACGGTGTAGAAGAGTTAATATCAAAAATATTTCGTTATTGGTCACATCATGGTAAAGATTATAGTAATACTACAACTGTTTCTTGAACAACCATATTATTTCTTATAGGTGGTGTATATTTATTGGGTAGTACGAATACTGGTAAAAGCAGTTTATTTAATATGTTACTTGATTCTGATTTATGTCACATACACGCATTAGACTGTGTACAACATGCAACGGTGTCAAATTTACCTGGTAAGTATGTGTAATGCTTGAAAATATTTAATTAGTATAGTTGTTGTATTTCTCTTTAGGTACAACAATGAATGTTTTACGTTTTCCGATTCAAATACGTACGGGTAAAAATCAATTTATGCGCTCACAACGTTTATTGGAAAATGAAGAATATTTAATTGAAAAACAAGAAATTAATCAAGAAACGAATAAAATGACTATTGAAAATGAAACAACCATTGTGGGTAAGTAAAATTCATAGAATAAAATTTTCAAAGATTGACTCTGTTACTCATAGTATTTCTTTTCTTTAGATGGTGTTGAACCAACGGTGAAATGGCGTCGTTCATTTGAGAGTGAAGTGAATTTACCTACTGGTGGTGCATCATATGATTATAATTCTGGTTTATCAGAGTTTTCTGAAACAAAATCTTATGAATCTCGTCAACACAATTATGCTAATTACCAGCGAAAAAAGATGAAAGCATTTGATCCAAAAAATTATGTAAATGAAAAATGGCTGTATGATACGCCGGGTGTCATTATTAATGATCAAGTATGACCGATTACAACTAATAGAAAGTGTATAGTGGCGTATGTAACTGTCTTTAGATTATAAACAAATGCAATCCATCAGAATTAGCTTATTTTACTCATCATAATATTCTAAGACCAATTAATATCATTTTGAAACCAAAATTTACTATCCTCATTGGAGGAATTGCAAGATTGGATGTACTTAGCGTAAGTATTACAAGAACTGTAATCTCAGAGAAAGTAAGACTACTATTCTAAACGAACTGAATATTGTTTAGATTACAAATTTATCAAAAGCATATGTGTCATTAATGACAAATGAACATTTCCCAATAAATAGTGTACAAACATGTGAAGTAGAACAATTTTATGCACATGCTTTAGAGCAAAATCTACTTGGGGTAAAAGCGAGACTTTTCGTTTTTTATTTGATATCAATGTCATTTGGTAAGTTTAGGTTCCTCAAAATGAAGTTAATGGCAAGTTACAAGATCCTCCAGTGTTAGATGGACCAATAGTTGAAATTTTAGGCGTTGGATTAAAACGAGCGGCAGCTGATATTGTGCTATCATCTGCAGGTACGTTTATCGTAGAATGTCAACAGCAACTTACTTTAGCTTCTTGCAGAAAAAGAGTCACTTTTTACTACTTATTTTGTCTTCTATTTTTTTAGGTTGGGCTAGTGTGACTGCACCTGAAGATGTTTATGTCACATTTCGTGTTTACACTCCAGATGGACTCGGTATTCATTTACGTCAGCCACCTCTATTGAATTATTTATTTGAACTGAAAGGTGAACGTGAATCTTCTCAAACGCCATTTTATTCGAAACTAATTTACAGTAACGATGAATCAATGTCAATTGATTCAGAATCCTACAAACATCAAAATGAAGGACAAATGATTATTAACGAGAAATTACTGCAACATCAGTTACAAATAAATAAAAAAAGATAGTGGAAATGATGAATAATATTTTAGCTTTTGTTTTGTTTGTATTTTTGCAAATAAATGATGATAAATTTGTTGTATTTTGTCAATAGGCATAGTTATAATATTGAAAAATGTCTTGTTATAGTATTTATACGCTAAATTAGCCATAACACTTCTATTGAGTGTCATGTCGCTCAATATTTTTGATTTAATTAGCTGGTGCTTCTCCTCATTCGATCTACATCATTCTTTAGTTAGCTCATATCAAATATTTCATGGCCAGAGATACGTTTAAGACTGACTACCAAGAATAGAACTTTTATTTGAAACAAAATCATTGATGAGTACTAAAACCTTAATAGGACGCCAGTTTAGGTATTGGAAACACAATACGTTCATTCTCTTAGAAAAAGAAATTTTTCGCCATTGTTTTCTGTAGTATTTAGCAACTCTATTTTTTTCATTAGTCAACACATTAAGCAGATAATTAAACTACATCATTGATCTACTTCAGATTATTACATCATGACTTCCAAACGTCATTTAAATGATAATGAAGACGACGATGATCAACCAGATACAAAAGTTCAAAAAATTGAAAAATCTCTAACACTGTCTGGTTCGTCAACAAAACGATTAATAATTATATTAGAACAAGCTAATTTAGAAACAATTAAAACTGGTAAAATATATGAATTATTAAATTGTGATCGTCATAAAAATTTTCTTCTCAAATATAAACGTGATCCATCACAAGCTCGTCCCGATATTACTCATCAATGTTTACTTATGCTATTAGATAGTCCATTGAATCGTGCAAATCTATTACAAATTTATATTCATACACATAAAAATATTTTAATTGAAATTAATCCACAAACACGTATTCCACGAACATTTGATCGTTTTTGTGGTTTAATGGTACAATTATTACATAAATTATCAATACGAGCACAAGATAATGTCAAAGGTAAGTACAAGAGATCATAAATAGGTACCAGAGTGCATATTCACTAGTAATCAATTTGTCGAGTCTATCGCTAAAGGTCGGGATAACTTTTTGTCGTAGTTAATTATTTTTGTTTTCTTCATTTTTTTTTGTATTCTAGGTGGTATTAAATTATTAAAAGTAATTAAAAATCCTGTTCAAGATCATTTACCTGTCGGTTGTAAGAAAATAGGGACCACATTTCATTGTGACAAGTTAATTGATGTTAGAAATTATGTACCAGAAAATGAACCGTGCGTATTTATTGTCGGAGCAATGGCGAAAGGTTCATTAAATCTAGATTATAATGATGAGGAAGTATCAATATCAAATTATCCTTTATCGGCAGCACTGACATGTTCAAAAATATGTAATGCATTCGAAGAAAAATGGGGAGTGATTTAGAGAAATACGTTTATTGTTTTTGTACGTGTTTTTGTGTTCATAAAGAATAAAAATAAAATAATAGAAAAAATAAAGGACTGAGTGCAGATTTAGAGCTATTCAACAAAATTCTGCAAAATTCAGTTTACAGTAGAGTATAATAACTAAAAGCAAGAATATACGCGAACGTACAAAAGCATATCTAACGTTCTTTGCCTTAAGTTTTATTGAGATTTGACAACATTCAAGCACCCACTATAGAAAGAGAAACTGGCGGAACAAGTATATACCTGAGTAAGACTAATAACAACACGTCAAATAATGGAGTAGTAAGACTATTCACCTCATAAATACAGACTCGAATATACAGTTTTTATTATCTTCTCTAATCTAATGATAATCTAAATATTTGACACTTTTGTATCTGATTCACACAATATGACTAATTGGTTCATTCAAATATTTAATTGAACCAACGCAATCCGATTGTGAAAGAGACTATTTTGTTGCTATAGCAATGATGCAGAAGTACTTTTGTTATTTGGTATATTATATTCAATTATACAAACTTAGTTGGAGACAAAATCTACATTTTTTATTTTTATAATACTACAAACGTCATAATCTTATGGTACGGGTACATCTGGATCTGATTCATGCCATTTGATATTCTAAAATAGTAAACAAGTTTACGTGCTGAATGAACCACCTTCAAATACTAATATTTCAAAAATTAGGCAAAATGAAATTGCTCCATATCATGTTTTCTCATCTTAAAATCAAATAATGACGTAGAAATTCTTACATCCAAATGGGAAATGTTTGTATAGTTCGAATCCTGATCATAAAAGGTTGACGATTTTTCGAGTGCAGAAGAGGCGTGTAAACGTCGAGAACTTTACTATAAATCCAATAGAAAATTTCTATAGTTTGATTACATTTAAAATAAGTCAACATACGGCAAAATTGATTTTAACAGGGCAATATAATAAGTTTAGCAATATCGGTTTGTATTACATTTTTATAGATAAAAACTGAATTCAAGTTTATAAAACTGCTTTTGTATTGAGTTTAAAACCACTCAGAATTCATATATTTGTATGCTCTTCTGTTTGTCACAATTATGTATCATTATCTAGTCGGAGCATGAATTTTATAAGATAAAATCATATTACTAGTGGTTAGTTACTCTGTACGATTGTTTTAAAATTTTTGTATGCAAAGTTTGTCTGTCCAACCGTAGAAGGCGATCGTAGAATTCACCAGATCATTTATAAATAGAGTAAGATCACATTTTTGACAATCCCTCAAAATTGTTGGACAATGTTTTTTTAAAAAGAACAAATAGACACTCGATAAAGAACATGAGTGATAAACATATACTTATCTGAAATAGACGAACAGACGTAGATGACTGAAATAGCCGTTGATGAATAATTATCATGCGTAGATATGTACAGGATAATGGCAATTACAACCATAGACCAATATAAAGATAATCTGGGCCTGCTGATTGAAACACATGTTAGTTTAAACAATTAAATATTGATCTTCTTTCACAACATAATATTAAATGTGAAGTTATGCGTATTTCAAGTTGGTAAATTGACCACAGTATCATATAATGGAGGTGATATGTCAACAGCAGTCGAAGTATTAGAATCTATTGCATTGAGTTCAGTAGATAACGAATAACGAGGAGGTGGATATTCGGAATGAGTTGGTTCACTCGCATATGGTGGACTAATACATCGATTCATCGAACTAATTGTTCGAATTTGATTTCTTAAATGTTTTTTTCGGGATAGTATGTAAGCGCTACAACATGCAATGATACAACAAAATATAATTCCAAATAAAATAATTGCTAAAGCAGTGGCTGATGGTGAATCCCTTAAATCCGACATTGTCATGTTTGATATGAAATATTTGAAAAATAATGATGAACGTTGTCAAGTGTTGTATTTTCTCTTGTCTCTCGTTGATCTAATGTGTTCCAATGTCGATACATTTTTTACACTAAACGTCATCAAATTATGAAAATGAGGAAAAATGTAAATGAACAAAAATATATTGTTGATAATGCGTTTTTTCTCTTCTTGCATCTTTACAAAAAAGATTGTTGTATGTTGAATCGTTAAGTAATATGTTTAAAAGTAAATACATCATTATTATTATTCAATATCGTCATTAGAAAACTGAAGAAAGTTTTGATTTAATGATATCATATTTGGATGTATTCATCAGCGGTGAGAGCATATGCGAAAGCAAAAGAGCAGACTTGTTATCTGTTATAAAGCGTTTGCTCATGAGTAATGAGGGTTAGTCTATATACAATTTGCTTAAAAATATTATTTATACATTCGAAGAGCAATCTTGGTTAATTTTACATTATCAATATTTGACACTGCATTACAGATTTCTTTTAAAATTTTGCAATATCTTTGAAGACAGAGACCAGTAGTCCGGTTTCTATTTAAGAATTAACAATTCGGTTTTGGTAAAAATATGATCTTGTTTGTTATAAAATAGAGTTAAATATCGCCTATTAGCGAATAAGCAAGAGTGTACGATTTTCAGTTGTCCGTTTCTAATTTAATTTGATAAAATTGATTTGTATTGTTTTTCTACAGATATTGACTTTAGAGCAAAGCTATTTGTTTTACTCTAGTCGTTTATCATATTTTTGATGGGTGTTCGATACACAAAAACATTTCAACACAAATTATTTCCGGTCATTTTGTTACTAGTAAAATAAAAACAGTCACCATTGTACAATATCGGAATAAATTGCTCATCAGATGTACTTCTTGTTCATTGATATGTATCAATAGGCAATGAGAATTCGTCGTTACGGGTTACTTACACAGATGATGACAAGAAAAATCGTTTTTCGTATATCTTGCTATAATTCTTGAACGAATGATAAACTTGTATGACGTTGATAATATTCAAGTTCATCGTAAGGAGTAATTCGTTGTATACTCAGATTTGACTAAAACCATTCAATCTGCTACCTCAAATTTGAACTTCAGTTCAATTCATTGTCTCTCGGATCAGATTTTTACCAATCATCCATTTAGGTAGAACTCACGTATAACATGGAAGAGATCCACATATCGCCAGTTATTGAAGGAGTCCTAATTCGAATACATCTTTATAAGGTAGTTTTTCAACAGAGCGCTCGCCAATAAGAAAAGTATAAACTAACGTATTTCGCCCGAACACGTGACTGAACGTGTTCTGTAGCGAACCATTCGGACTATCGATTTTGTGCATGCCTAGCTACGTGGTGGGCATCTGCAATTTTCTGTCTACTTTATTTGCACAGTGAAGAAAAGCATTTTTGCAGAAAAACAAAGTAAATCAATTTGCTACAGAGGCCACATTGGTAAGTATACTTTAGTTAGAGAGTAAATAAGATATAATAGAAAATAAAGCTACTTTAAACTTCCTAGAATAAAACAACATACACGTGATCTTGTTTGATTCCAGGTGTGTCGAAATATAGTTTAGTTTTGACAACAGAAGGAGAAAACCGTTTTTGTTTATACCACATTAAACAATTTAATGACAATAGAAAAATATTGTTCTTTTTTCTACGCAAAGTACAAAATATTAGGTCAGCTTGAGTACATTTATTCTACATGAATGAATCTGTTTACATTGGAACTTATTGTCTAACACCCGTAACTGGTTGTAAACTGACGTAAAATAGTGAAAGATCGATTGACTAATTTTAAAAATTCTTGTCTATATATTGTTGCTGATATTACATTAACAAAAAATCCAATAATAAAATTAAAATACGATAAAAAAATAAAAAATTTTAAACAAAATTGTATTATTTTTGTTGATACATAATTTGTTGTAAATGATGTATATATTAATATAATTGCTATTGGTAATGATAGTAGAAAATAACTTGATGTTTGATAGAACATTAACAATAATACTTGGCTATCACGTTTACGATGTAATAATTCATTATGCGCTTGTCTTATGAAAACTCTTCGACGATGTTGTCGAATATTTTTTAATGTCAATAAACCAAATATAACTAAAAGAAGTGGTATGATTATTGATGTTATAATTGTATAACAAATATTATGATAATGACTTATTTGACTATCAGTTATATAACAGGTACGTGCTCCCGTTGGAACCTGATATATTTTATAATAAATTGGTATATATAAATAGAAAAGAAAACAACAAAGAATTATTGTTGGTATTGTAAATTTTGTTACTTTTACTTGTGATAATTGATGATATTTTAGAATTGAGGATGATGATGCATAACGATCAATAGATGCACATATTAAAAATGCTGCTGGTAACAAACGTAAAGCGTATAATAGATATGCACTAAATTTACAAAAACTCCATGATAATATTGTTGAATCATAATTATAACCATTAACCATAAATCTTATCGGTAAAACAAGATACAAGAAAAGTAAATTTGATGTAGATTGTGCTAAAAAGTACATTGAACAAGAATAAACTTTAAGAATTTTCCTGGTAAATATGTATATATCTAATGCATTGCCGATTGTACCAAGAACAACAAGTAATGGTGACATGTAACGGTTTAATACATAAGTAATGTCGAGTATATCGATAGCCATTTGTCTGATCAGAATGTTAACAGGAATATATAAAATAATTTTCAATGAATGATGTTTTATATATCTATCTGCATCTATCTATGGACATTGTTTTACTAATTAAACTTCAGAAAAAATTGAACGAATATCAATTAATATCCTTTCTGTTAGGTTTTATAACTCTAGGATAATTATATTCTCTATAGAAAAATAGTTTTCTATTGTCCAGGCGCCATAGCTAAGAGGAGCAGGCCCCTCCGAGTTTTTTACATCACTTTGTTGCTCATGTCGACTTACATATATGGTGAACCGTTTGAACCTCTCAGACACTTGCTTCCCATTTTCTTTTAACTTTTAAAAGTTTACAGAAATTAAAGAGATTGTACTAAAAAGTTCACTGTTAGTTAAAGAAGCGTGTTCTAACGATAAGACTGGCTCCAATCAATCAACGAGATCGAAGTGCCTATATGCTGAAATTATTGTGAACTTTGAATGAAGTTTGGTTAACAAAAATTTTGTTTTTACGTGACATGTTGATTTTTCAGAAAACTAGTATTTTTTAAGAGTCTTGTCACAGACTGTGGCTTAACGAAGCACGACGGAGATCATTTTTTGCTGACGAAACTCTTCCACAGGTGCTAAATGAGATACTGAGTGTAATATTTTTTTCAGTGTGACGGAAGAATTTTGAGAAAAATCAAATTTAAGAATTTAAAATTATTAAAAAACTTAAAACTCAATTTTTATCTGATTTATCTGATTCTGCGTGGTTCTTTTGTTGAACGTACATATATACATACATAGTTTTAATAAATTTAATATTGCATCTTCTTCGTACTGCTATCTTGTATCATGTTCTTCTGCAAAAATGAAAATAATATTCACCCAGATGAGAATGGCCAAGTCTATGTTGAGGTCAAGAACATATTTGATGCGCACCAAAAACAATTTAATTTGAATTGGTGAGATGTTGCTGTGGCGATGTTACTACTAATTGTTGGCTCTGTGCTGGTCTATCTGTTTGTTCGGTATTCATTGAAGAAGAAATGGAAACAACTCTAGTTGATCCAATCGTTAGTACAACATTCCGTTCAACAGCAGCAACATGTGGTTGAACAACAGCAAGTATTTGTTCATTGTTTCAAATGATCATTCACGAATTCCAATGATGCAAACGGGCGAAGGAGGATTAATTTCATCTGTCCGTCACCCTCCATAATCATTGTTTAATTCTCATGTAAGTGTTTGCGCGACGGTACAGTAGTTTGCTTCGGAAAGCTGGAGAAATAGACTTAAACATACAACTCGTGTTGTATTACAGGTTTAACATGTTATGATTTGTTGTCCCCTTAGGACCGAAAGGTCATGGGATACAAATTTATGCAATACATAATAATAATAATATTACAGGCTTAACTCCACCGTATGCAGTTCACATATCAGTCTGCCGTCCCGATTTATTTGCTGTTACATATTGATATCTTCTATATCATCTCCTCGAGCGTCCATTACTTTTTTCTCTCTTCTTCTTTATTAATTATTTTTATTCATTTCTTAAACATAAATGCTTATTTTGTTGTTTTTTCTTTTGTCTTTAGGTGTGCTTCAAAGTGTGCACTGTATACAAAGCGTTTGTTCGGTCTGCATTAAATTATGGTTCAGTGTTATATTCCTTAACAGCTGAGTATAATCTTCACACGCTTGATGGTGTACAAAAACTCACAGCCAAGCTTGTAATGGGTGCTATAAGCAGAACACAATGAATCTTGTTTTAAATGATTTGTACTGGCTGCCAATTCGAAAACATGTCCTACAAATGCGTTTATTATTATTTTTTCGACGGGTTATTCTCAATATTCATTGACCATGTACAACTGAGTGTAAACAAAAGTACATATCAGCGAAGAGTTATCAAAAGAAGGCAATATATAGGATAAATACATTTTTGATCCCGGAAATTAAGCACAATTGATCCCGTGTACTAATTTTCGCGAAAAAATGCACAAATGATCCCGGTTTTCCTAATAATTTTTAATTAGTTATATAACAACACAACTGATCCCGGAAAAAGCTGTTTTTTTTCGCGAACATAATTGATCCCGGGAAATAAGCAAGTCATGGCACTGCACCGTCTTTCAACTGAGGCTCATTGACCAACTATGTGGTCTCACTTTAACCATAGGATTTAACTGCACAAAACATTGATATTATGGAAAAGACAAAAGGACATCAGAACAAAAGAAACAAAATAACCTAACAAAAAATATAATCGTGCCCATTGTTGAATACCACGAAATAATGTACGAAATGTATCAGCTGATTCGTCTGTTGATATTAAATAAATACCCATAGGATAAAATCTACGATTACAATCAGATGTCCCAAATACTAATAATGGTAATTCATTTGTTGTTATTTTGTAGGTGCAGTCAACAGCTAGTACGGACGAATATTTACATCCAGATAATAACTGACGTGTTGTTAAACACATAAATCATTCACATCATTAGCCACATAATAAGGTATAAATATGTCGTGTTGCTTATTTGGTTGTGGTACATTTTGACGTAATGAACACCATTGTTGTAAATCTTGAATGAATTTAATACTTGAACGATCTTTTTGACGGTGAACACGAGAAACATTCATAACTTTTGTATCAATAGACAAACCTGGATGTAACGCTTTCATAACTTTATTAATTTGAGATGTTACTAAGCCGTTGTCTGACGTTCTAATAATATTTTCACGAATTGGTGATGGTAATCGAGTTGTTTGATTTCGCTGTTGATGATCATGAGATGATGAATATAATTCATATGTATACATATGAATTATATTCATCATCATCTCATGATGGTATACCATCAGACGACTGTTTTGCTTTCAATTGAAATTTACATGATGGATATTTCCGATATTCTGAACAAATATTTAACATAATCCATAATCCAGTTGTTCCGTACGTTTTTTATATGTATTATTTTCTTTGGTGATTGTTAATAACTCATCTTCATCTTTACATAAAAAAAATTCTTGCCGTATTCGGGCAGACATGTTGATAACAGTATATTTTTCAGGATATTACCTTTCCAAACGTTTTTATACTTTTATCTTCTCAACTGTCAACGGTAATTTATCAGTTGACGTTTTGAACTGTCAACTGCATCTCGTCAGTTGACGTTCTGAACTGTCAACTATGTCGCATGACGTTAGAGAAAGTTAAATTAATTACAATACGTATACGATTATATTTTTTGTTAGGTTATTTTGTTTCTTTTGTTCTGATGTCCTTTTGTCTTTTCCATAATATCAATGTTTTGTGCAGTTAAATCCTATGGTTAAAGTGAGACCACATAGTTGGTCAATGAGCCTCAGTTGAAAGACGGTGCAGTGCCATGACTTGCTTATTTCCCGGGATCAATTATGTTCGCGAAAAAAAACAGCTTTTTCCGGGATCAGTTGTGTTGTTATATAACTAATTAAAAATTATTAGGAAAACCGGGATCATTTGTGCATTTTTTCGCGAAAATTAGTACACGGGATCAATTGTGCTTAATTTCCGGGATCAAAAATGTAAGTGTCCCAATATATACATATATATCGCTTTTTCAGTTTTTTTATTTGTTTTGTTGTTGCTTATATTCTGCTTTTCATCTACACGAAATAATGCATACTATTATGAGTGCCTCCTCACTTGGTTATGATCATTACCAGTTATTTATTCTCATTTTATTTAAAAAAGTTTAAACTAATAGTTCACTTGAAATGTTTTATCTTTAAAGTTGGTTGAGGTACATATTGTGGATAATTTGACGTGGAAAGGCCATGTTGACACAACAAGAATGCTGGACAAAATCTCAAGAGTATTTGAAACTGCACTATCTTTTCTTTGATTGTACTTGTGCAAGATATGTGTGGCACTAATTCTTGAATACGCATGTAGTATTTACGATAACTTCAGCAAAATGCATCTACCGCTTCTCGGCAGTGTACAGCGCTTAATCTCTAACATTGTAACGAAAGACTATAGTTTGGATGTATCACATATACAAAACAAAATACAACCTTGTTCTATTGAGAAAAAAGACTCTACTCTACAAAAGACTTCATTTTCATTTTCAAAACATATTGTACAATAGACATCTCGTTTCTAACATAAACTTAATCATACTAGCTACAACCAGACAATGTCCACGTTCAGGACATGGTAAAAGCGTTCAGATATATAAACTCTCTGCAAAAGCTTCATTCTCATCGTCCAATGTAAATATTTTTAAACTACTTCAAAAAAAGCACGTTAACGAATCATAAAAATACTCTTTATATTTTGTTCGTATTTTATGGTGTATTCTTTTTCCTCTGTTATGCAAATGTCAATAAGTCCTCAGGTCAAGAGAACAGTTGATAGTATAGGCAGATTTCTCTATTACTACTTTGTGCAGTACTGTCTGCCAAACTATATCATGTTATTCTGTTCGATGTGGAGAACAAAACAGGACATAAAATTTATTTTAAATGACTTTTGTGTTTCATCAATCACACTGTCTATACAAAAAATTTAAACTAAAACAACCTTTTAATTGTCATTCCTATTAATTATTATTCTGTAATACACTACACTGTAAAGTCGGGAATTATTTATAGAAAATCCTCTTTTTTTTTGAGTGTAAATATAATAAAATCAAGTTGAATGAAAAATGGATGAGCAGGATAGTTTTCATAGTTGTGCATATTAAAACCTTTCGAAAATATCTCGAACTTACTTTAATTTTTAAAGAAAATAAGTATGTCAATTCCGAAACCTAATTGTATTATCCCGTCACCTATTAGATAAGACTAATTAGAGTCTCACTTCAAAACTTATCGTGACACACTAAGCATAGAATTGCAAAAGAGTTTTGAATGAGAGAATTGCGCTTTGACTAAAAAATTGTGCATGATTTCTGTATGTTAATCACGTTTTCGCTTAAGCATGAATCATAGTTAAATTTCAATCACTTAATATTAGCTATTGGATTATTTTAACTCAGTAAAACGCATAAATGTCCAGCTTCGCCTTGTATCTTTTTCTAGCTGTTGAAGACAAATATTTCACTTGAACTGTTAAAAATGTTGATAAGCTGTAACTAATGATCTAATAGGATCTCTTTTCAAATACTGTCCATCAGTTTCGATGTCAAACCTTATAGCAATGCTGAGCCATGTACTTCACTACAAACTCTTAAAATTTTAAAGCTGTCAGTGATTAATAGACCGTTTTGTAGCTTAGAAAAGGTCTGTTTTCTCTTGCCGTTAAAGTTTGAGGCGATGATAATATTACTAGACTGAAGTTGAATTCAAGTTTTTGTAAATCTTGAATTAACGTTGGTACGTAAAAAGTGTTATTACAAGTTTTTCTAAACATATTATAATCATCTCACTCCGTGGACTCAGAGTTGGAACCGATTTAACCGATCAAACTGCTCCGATCTCTTTCTTTTATCAGTATCAGACGAGAAGAGCGCAAGAGAGAGCATCGTCCGATACTGATAAAAGAAAGAGAACCGGTTTGACCTGTTCCAACTCTGCGCCGTGGACTTTGATCGATATAAGCTGAAGATTTTGTCTTTTTCGTTGAGTATTGAATTCCTTTTGAAGTGACAGTCGGTAACTTTAGATGATAGTTCGAGATGCAGCGGTACTTCAGTGTCCATTGTATCATTAAGAAACATTTCTCCTTAGTGGAACTTCTATGTCTGATGTCCATGGCATTCATACACGACAAGACATTCCACCCAACATGGGGTCTCTCAAAACTTTGTCTTCATGTGTTAATGTACTATTGAAGTAGTTCTCTGAACAGAAACTGTTGAATAAGAACTCGTGCTTTCAGGAATATCGCGACCTTCAAATGTAAAAATCAAGAAAAAGTACAGTTCGACAAAAGGACGAGACAAAAACACTTTTTGACTGTGTCAAAGTATAAAGTAAACATTTTTCTACAGAATGAGAGGTAGCAGAGCGCTATAACATCTTTCATCTCCATTCTGTATTTGTTTTAATAATATCAATCAAGTCTGTACTCGGTTAGAAGTTTATAAATAAATGAATAGAGAAACATAAGAAAAAATTATATAGAGCTCGTTAACACCTTATTTTGTATAGAAATATATACTCTATGGTTTGAGCAATTCAAAAAGTTTTATCTAAATGAATTTCAGAGATTTATGATAAAGTTTAGAAAAGATATAGAATAGATCCTTAATATTCCTAACGATTAGCACTTACACAATGATCAAGTGAAATATATTAATAGCTATGTTCAATAAAATGAGTTTTCTATGCCAGCGTCTAGTATAATTGGTCAATACGACGATGAAATAACGCAAATCCTCATGCTTCTCATAACTATCAAAGCCGCTTTTAATATATTTTTTTGACGTTTGAATACTTAGATTAATGAACATGTGTTGCTATTTAGCATCTTTAATTAACGAGTACTTTGCGTGCCATTTTTCAAAAAAAAAAAAAGAAACAAAATAAAATAAATAGGCAGTCAAGAAATAGTGTCAATAACGACTATATTTATTTTTTTTAATGATACTCAAATCTAAGAATTTCAAAACTAATTTTTCTTTAAATCTATCCCTTCTTACTGAAAATCTGCTTCTCTTTTCATGCAATAATGATATGCAATAATTAATCGAATACAGAAGAAAAAAGCTGTTTTCTGTTTCATATTCCAGGATCATTTTCTAATATAAACAATATGAGTTGTTCCTGGAGATTTCTTTTTTTCATATGGAAGAAGTGAAAAAAAAAAGAGAAAAGGAAATTATTTTTCTAGTATTTTATTTTGTACAAATGTTGTGTAAACTATAGATCAAGAAAGACGTTAGAAAAGAAAATTACGAATTATTTTCGAGACAGATCGTATGATAAATAATGCAGGTGTAATTCAATTAACCATGTTATTAATGAATTTATTAATTTTATTAATAATTATTTTTGGTCTAAAATTTGTTGAAAGTAATGAGATAAATAATAGATCATTTGAAACATTTCAAGTTGAATTTGATAAATTATATCATCGATATCATTTGGATAAACAAATTGAAAAATTAAAATCTATAAAGGAAGAACAACAACTGCAGAATTGTCAACACGATGGTAAGATATTTTATTTGATTCTAGATATGAAAGAATATTGTATACTATGTTATTTATTCAAAATGTTTCAACAAAAACTTATCATTTAACAGATATCCAACAAGTTTCTATTTAATTATTTTCTGTATAGTTATTTGCTCATAAAATAGATAGTCATACAAACAGAATGCGTACACTCACAAATGAGTGTATATAAAACTGACGCATATAATCAAGTTAGAATGACAAAGTTCGAAATGTAGTTTTTTAGTTTTCTGTCATGTCAAGGTGCTCCTTTCACTCAGAAATCTACTTCTGAGAGAAACTATCCAATGTGAATAAAATTTTCAACAAATGTTAATCCTAAGAAGATTAAGTTCACAGTGTAAATTTCAGCTCGGAATCTTGAGTTTTCCCAAAGTGAAAACCGACATACGGGACTCAACAAGGAAATCTCGACATTTGCAATCATTTTTCTTTATTTTAAGCTTCATCAAGCTCGACTTGGATTAAATTAGAGAGAAAAATCGACGTTATGACGTATCAGAGCCTGATTTTTTGAAATTTCATTCGCTTAATGTTTGCTTTGAAAATTACCTCAAAAAAATCTCGTTTCACAGAAAAACTTTTTTTGTTTCAAATACTAAAATGATAGATGATCAAAGACAAAGTCAAATATCCTTTTTAGGTTACAAACCATCGCGAGCTGAGGCTTAAAATAGAGGAAAAATCTTGTAGATGGCGATCGCTCTATGCCAAAAGAATAATTCTGTGAAGAATACAATATATTTTGTTTTTTGACGCTATATTTTCAGACAACTTACTTCTGAAAATTATATCAACTATGCTGAATCCAATGCATATGTACGTGCGTATAGATATTTGCCAGAAACCCTTGTTTTTCATAAAATTATCGCATTTTTCACTACTCAATTTAAGATTTCCAAAATATTTGCTGAAAATTTCTGAAAACGTGTTTTTACAACAACAACAAAAAATTAGTGTAATCAGAAGAATAAACTTTGAACTAACACACATCATATCTAAATCTCAAAATCGACTCTTTTGAGGGTGACACTTAACTCATAGAAGATGAATTATTACTCTAGTTTCAATGATGCTAAACAGTTTCTGTTATTTCAGTTGTTATTGTCTGTTATTGTGTAACTATTCTCTTTTAGAGAATAAAAAAGAAAAAAGGATTAATCGCGTAACAAAGAAAAATAATCGAGTTTTAACAAGAATTCAATTAAGATTTACATCAATTATTATCTTTTTACAATCGAATGAAAGATATCTAACAAAAATTGAAGATTTATTCACCTTTAGTATCCAAATACACTATTGATCTAATGAATAAACGCATTTGTCTAACGATCATCATTTCAACTAATTCTTCATAGGAGACTAGTTACCATGCCTGATGTTGAGCAACATAAAAATGTCATTTTGTTGTATTAATATACGCTAATGTCACCAGATGTGTGTATGTGTGCGTGTATATCGATTGTATCATTAGTGAAATTATCCATAGTAGCACTCAAACATTTTTTTAGATTCTAAGATATTTGATGATGATGTCAAGAGAACTTTTTTTTTTTCTTCTCCTCTTTCCATAAAAGGGTCTGAATATACACATATCGAATGAAACATGTATAAATAGATAAAGAATAATAGATGACATTAATAAATAAATTAAGTGAAAACAAAAAATATAAAAATAGTCAAGACTAATTGACCCGAAGTATAGATAAATGATTAATATTTTTATATTCAATTTGTTTTAGATTTTATATATAAATTCTGTTGTTGTTTTCTTTTTAATTTTTAGCATACATTTATGAAAATGATATTCTTATGTCGAGTGATACACTAGTGCGACTCTATGGTAAAGACGAAACTCGAAAACTATTAAAATGTGATCAACAATCAAATAAAAATGCGTCTATCCATTATTTAAACAACTGGAAACGAAAGAGAAAGAAATTGTAAATAATCATTGCTCTTATTTTAATTATGTAAAATATATTTATTTTATTTTAGAAATTTGACTATGACTTCAAATGACATGTATTCTGTACCAATCATTCAGAAACGTTCAAAACGTGCTGTTACAGCTATTGAAGATCATATATGGCCTGATGGTATCATACCATATGAGATTGTATATAATTTTAGTGGTAAAAACTTGAATACGAATCGGAAAAGTATATCTCTTTTGAAATTTCGTCTATTTAGGATATCATATGGCTCAGCTACTAGAGGCAATGTCTATGTGGGAAAATGAAACATGTATCGTATTTGTTCAACGATTACCACATCATAACTCTTGGCTGAGTATCACCTGTGGAGAATGTGGGTAAGTAGATAACGTCATTTATTTTGAACTGGATTTGAAATAATCTTCTATTTCATTATTAGATGTTGTTCACAAGTGGGTAAACAAGGTACTGGAGCTCACATTTTGTCATTGGGACTGAAATGTGATAAACACGGTATTATTGCCCATGAATTGGGTCACGCAATTGGCTTCTGGCATGAGCATACAAGACCAGACAGAGATCAATATGTTGAAATATTAAGACAAAATATAAAGCATGGTAAGATAATCAATGTATTTATTGTGACTTTCGAAAAAGAATGACTGCAGATTTTTTTTG
>CAJNOQ010000109.1:0-75075 GCA_905250885.1 Didymodactylos carnosus
TCTCGAACATATCTCTAGACCTTTCTGGAATTTTTCGGTTTCGACTAGTTTTGGAGGAGTTATACAAAAAAAAGCGGTTATCACTGTAATCCACCCGAAATACTGCTTTTGGAATGTAGATTTTTCCGGCCAGGTTTTTTCCATGATATTTATACATGGTTGGAATCAGCATCGAATTCTGAACAAAATGGCTCATTTAGATTTTCCCGAGAACTGCTCTACAGCCTGGTACAAATGGATTCCCAGATTTTCGACAAAAAAACTTCCGCAATGAAGTAGCGCGTTACGTGAACAAGCCGTAGTATAGAATCTGTGCGCTTTCGAATCTGAATATGAGAGCATACACAGAACATACTGCTGTGATACTGAATAATAAGCAAGAAATTTGATTATAACATTGATAGTACTGAATTTTTTGAAAAACTACCGTGTCTATTTTCGTTTTGTTAATTTCTACCATTTTTTGTACTTGATCCAAAAGAATTTATTGTACTCAAATTAACAAGATTTCTTTCGTGACTAAATCACTTTATGTTTGCTGCTGTTTTCTTTTTTTATTGAAATTAAAAGTAATTTAAAAGCACATTTAAATTTGTTATAGTCTTTTTATTATATCTTTCTTTTTGTTTCCTTTGTTTGCTTATTCTGTTTTTTGGGTGCATGTTATGTATATATAACATGTATGAAAATATAGACATATTTTCACATAGTCAAGGCTTTAGACAAATTTTATTTAATTATTTTTAAATATTCGTAAAAATGATACTTTTGTGTAGCAGACAACTCATGAAACTTTCATAGTAATTGAGTACCTAATCAGTCTGTTTTTAGATACTTAGTAGGCATTTTCACTAAAATTATTTATCAGTACGTTAAACGGATATCCCGCAGAGACTTATTCAGTATTCAGATCTTGGATTTAATACATTCACTAGGATTATCTGGCGAATAATACAATCACTAGTCTCGTATATATTTTTTTGCTAAAGGTGTAGTTGTCGTTTGAGTTCACTTTTAAAAAAATATTAATTCCAAATGAAGACAAACGAGGAAGTACGTTCTAGTCTGAGCAAGTCACTGGTAAAAATGGGAATCTTTTTTAATTTTTTACTGATGGTAGTATTTTCTAGTGGCAACAACTATTTGTTCTATTTGGTATGCCGATTGTTAGAAGCAATAATAAAGAGTGAATGAGAACTATATGTTGCATCACATAATAAAAGCATTTTACAGTGTTCACCAACCACTTCGTCTTATTTTACCGGTGCATCGTGCTCAGCTCTTTCTACCTAACATCCTGTTAGGTAACTCAGCATTTTATTCACCATGAAATGTTTCAAAGCGCAGTATCAATATGAGGAGTACTCATATTATTGTTCAACTAAATGTAGTGTGTACAGAACAATCAAGTTAGGAATACAATTTTGGTTTACAATGTATAAATTACATCATCTATTTGAATTAAATTCATACTGCAACTCTTTCGAATCAATCATCGTTTAGTCTATATTGATGATAGTTAATAATTGAACAGTATGGCTACAATCGTTGCTTTATCTTATGTATCAGATATAAAGATGATTATAATCTAATACAATCGTATTGAATAATGGGAAAGTTGATGTGTGCTATTAGAGGAATGCTAATTTTATTTACTAATCTTTGAGTCATAGGCTATGTTGGTATTTAGTGTCCGTATTTTTTATGCGAAAATAATTGGTAGCACTGTTTTATTTGATGCTCAATACATAAAAGAGTACATAATAGAGAATTTTTTCATATCACTTTTTAAAAATACACGAAGAATATTCCTCTCTCATTCAAACTATATGAAAATTGCTTCTTATTAACTTCTTATTTATTTTGGTTAATACAATCATATATATATATATATTGGACAAATAAATGATGTGAAACTTTTATCCGGTACGTGCTCGAAATATTAATGCATTTTCATAGGGATGTAAAAAATATTTGTGATCACCTTGAAATACGTTTCTTCTATTAGCATTATTATAAAACATTTCATTAACTTGTCTTGTAATATCTTCAATAATTTGTTGAGTAACACAGATATATTTATCATCTTGATATATCACATCATTCGAGTCTGAATCCAACGAATTGGCAAGTACTGTATAAAATGCTTTTAAAAAATTCATATCAATTGTATTTAATAATGGTTGAGTTTGTTTAACAGCAACAACATCATTATCTTCTTCTTCCTGTTGATTTTCGCGTTTTCCCAAACGTGGAGAAAATGGTGAAAAACGTTTTTCATCATGATGATCTTGTGTATTCCAAAATGCTCTTGAAATAGATGCACGACGAGAACGTAAAACTTGCGTGAGTGATGATTTTAGAAAACACCTAGACCACATTACATCGTTAGTGGGTAGAAAAGATTGTTCTACTAATGATATTTTATCATCACGGTTAATGATGGGTAAAGATTTTATTGAGTGAACAATAACCAAGTAAAGGAAAAAATATTGAGCTAAAAATAAAATGAGTCACAGATAAAAACAAATACGGATAAGTATAAAAAGTGGTTTGATTGTACTCGCTCTATTAATATACATGGATACTCTTTCGTACGCATAATAAAGTAACAGCAGTAATCTTCATTTTATTGAAATATATATAATTAAATTAAAAACGAAAAATTTTCAACATTTCGAACTTTAAAAGTTCATTTTCAAGAATAAATGTATATATTTCAATAAAATGAAGATTACTGCTGTTACTTTATTATGTGTATTAAAATTTTTGCTCATTCATAAAGAAAATGTATACTCTTTCGTATTAGCAGATGGTAAGAAGATCTCTCTTCTACCCTATTCCACTAGACGAAATATTTAATTAGATTGGTATTTGGATAAATTATATTGACGGTCCCATAATTAAACCTATTGGTTGTTGCATACAGTTGTACTGATTGGATTTTAATCAGTAAAACTGATTCAGTTCGAGGATGACAAATCAGAATTTTTTTTCTTCTAAACCTCAGTATAAAAATACCCAAGAATGCAGTCTTTTTTATCTCGTCAACCACATACGGTACTATATAGAAAATACTATATAAATTAGATAATCATTATTCTCAGAAGCACATAAACTAACATGGTTTTTGTCATAGTATTATATGCTATCGTATAGACTACATCCTCTGAATATAAAAAAGTGTAGAATTTTTGTGCTAAGCAAATAAATTTTTTCTAGTAAGGATCGTGGATGATTGGGTACTTGTAAGATTAGGACAGCTTATCACACTTCTAGAGTAGTTTTCCCTTTTCTATATCCATATCATAGAATGTATTTACTTTCAGAAGGTTAATTGCAACTACGCTTCCTTTTATTCGATCCGCATTAAAATCGTGTAATCGATTGCTGGACAAGCTTATTCAAAAATTTGACGAAACTTTATATATTATAAATATTAGTTTGCGGAGTTTCGCAGTTTACGAGTGTACACTAGGTGCGCTAGTTGCATAATTTTGGCAATCAGTACTTTATTTTATGCCTTATAACACATCAGATCCTTCTATAGTCTTGACCAAATTGAACCTAACATCATCGGTACAAAACATATCAAAAACTGCACTTCAGAAACATCATCATTTCAACTTTACGTTCATATCATCCAAATATACTTCACATAACAGAAAAACAACATACTCTATACAGCACAGAAATGAAGATGGGAGCCAAGGAGATATGAGAGACTTCTTGTTTGTTCTGTCTGACTAAGTTCTTTACAACACGTTTGGTACCGACTACAGACACTTGATTGTTCTACGGTGTGACCGATAGAGTCCGATTGTCAACATTTACGATAGAGTTTGCACACACCCTTCTCATCAGAATCACTTTTCGAATTTGTTCTGTCTATGACAATCGTCACAGATAAAACAATAGCATAAAGTGGATAAAGGTTTTGACTTTCACTTGACATTCTCTTCAGTGGAACAATAAAAGCATTAACCTTTGCTACAGTTCTCTTCGCAAAACAACACATTGATAGCAACTTGACTTACAAAACATGTCACAACAGATACAGGTAGTCTACCTAACATCTAGGTAAGGCTAAAGTCGGAGTTGGTTTCAATAGCACAGCTCTAGATTGCACTGCACATAGTATCAGCTATACTAAAATCTTTTTATGATTTTACTGCAAAAGTATGGTAGTGAGAGAAATTCTCTTTTGGTTGGAAAAACCACTAGTGAACAATCTCAGAATGGATACAATAGAATCCGGAAATGAAATAAAAGATGGAAAACGGTCTCTGTTTAAAGTCTCTAAATCATTTGAGCAAAGTTTGATCTGCATAGAGAAAATGGATTTTGTAAGAAAATACGGAAATGAAAAAAAACTTAAAATTCATTACAACGTACGATCTTTCAGACACTTACAAGCAGATATTCTTGATCATCCTAAGAAACTGTATCTAATCTATGCAGCTTTGAAAACCTTCTAGAAACTTAATTTCAGATAATAGTACTAGTCCCTCCACGAGGTATTTCTGACGGAAAAAAGTCATTTGTATAAAGGGTAAAGGATATCTGACTCAAACACCCACGTCCTTGCAAATATGAAAATCAGTACCTAAGTTCACTATTTCGAGAATCGCTTTACATGAACATATTTTTGAAAAGCTTGTTTAAGCTCATTTTGAAGCGCAGAAAATTATCTGTCTTCCTATGTGTAAGTTCTTGTTATGAAACTGGAAGTTCTGGGAAGAGCTTGGGATACAGAATAGATGTCATTGTTTAGGACAGTAATAAATAATTGTAAGAGATTTGTCTTTGAAGCTTTTCAGAAGAAGCTCTGGAAGTCCGAAGTGAAGCGCGAAGTATTGCTAGTAATTCTAAACGCGTCAAAAATCATTTTCTTATAGAGACCGTTTTCCGTCGTTTTTACTCACCTGGTTAGTCGTTGATATTATCAGGTCTCTATAATAAACTTACCAAGTGAAAATAATTGTTTGTGTTCCATTTAGGTAATATTTCTGTGAATGAAATTTAAATCGCACAGTTAATGATGGCAGTCGTCGAAGTGTGTTGATATTTTTTCTCTCTTCGTATTGTCTGTTTAATGGATATGAAAAGTATTTTATTTCTCTAACTCTTATATTGCGATAAAAAAATCTCTTTTCTCTTTTTTTTTATATTAATTTAGGGAAAAAAAAGTGTTTGGAAATGCACATATAACTTTCATATACATAAATCTCTAAATTGCATGATAACAGACCTCCTCCGTAAAAAAAGAACCGTTTTTATCATTCTTTTATGAACTGATCTGTCAAAAAAAAAATGCATGCAATGTGTATATTTAAGTTTTTGATGTTCTGTTTTAAAATAAAATAATTCATCATTAAAATATATAAAACGTTTTATCACAAAGTTTAGGTGATATGTTATACATCTGAGAAATAGAAATTCAGTTCAATAAATCTTTTTATTTGATTCTATTTCGCTTTAAGTAGATTTAACATTAAAATTTTCAATTTTGCAAGAACTTGTAATGTTGATTCTCTAAACAAGAAAATCAGAGGCAAGACATCAAACTGTGTTCTTCAAACAAAGAAAGTAATTCATAGGTCTAGCAAAAGTATAAATAACAAAAAGACTATTCTTAAAAGTAAAAAACGCAAATTGAAATCACATAAAGTGGAATGTCGAAAAAAGGCATTATTTTTCAGTGCGTTAAGGCTTCCAGTGTAATAATTCGATAAAAAAAGATCATGAAAAGCTGCGGAATGTCTCATTTTGAGGGAGAAAGTCCGATCTATCTTGTTGCATAATTAAAAAGCATTTTGAACTGGTTTTAAAAAAGTTAAAAACTTTTAAGTTTTTAAAATTATTAAAAGATATTTTCTTTCATCATGTAAAAATTAAATTGAAATTTTTTCAGTCATATATATCTACACAAATCTATCCTCAGACTTATTTCAGCTACTACTATTTATGAGAGAAGTCAAAAATGAAAAAAAGTCTAAAATTTTGTGCGACACTTTAATCACATAAAAGGCGGCAAGTTTTTTCTGAAGTTAATCAATACTTTTCGAGAAGCTTATCACTGAATCGATTAAGGAGCTTCACTTTCTATTTTGAATAAAAAGTATATGAATAGAACAGAAGTATGATTTATTCTCATTACAATTCTACAATATATAATTTTACTTAAAATTTCACAATCATGATAACTTTTTCTACGATATCGTTTGTGATCAGTAATAAAATTAAAAATCTTCTTGTATATAAAAATTATACTTATCGAACGGTGAATTCGACAAAGAAAGTTAAATATTGGATATGTGAAATTGTTGACTGTAAAGCTTATGTTCATACTTATTGTAATGATATTTTTATTAAAACGACGGGTCAACACAATCATTTATCCATACGAGAAGAAATTGAAATTAGAAAATGTCAATTTCAGAATGTAAAATAATATACAATTAATGAAATGACAGCAATTTGAAAAAATTTATAATAAAGAGGGCTGGAGGTTTTACTCAGTTCTGTGAGTTTTATATTTTTCTTAATCTTTATTGTATATTTTTCAATATACAATATACAATATATATTTCAATATTTTTCAATATTCAATTTCTTTCGTCAGAATTTTTACGATTTTTACTTTTGAGAAAAGTCGTTTTATACTTTTGCAAGAACGAAGACAATTCAAATAAAGACTTCGACAGAAGCAACAATTCTTGAAAACAGCAAGTATCAACAGTGATGATTTAAATATACCATTTTTCTTTTTAAGTGGAATTATACATTGTATACTTCAGTTCCACTAGAGGTGCGATAAAAATATGAATAAATAACGTTTTTATATATAGAAATTGTTGATGACTTTTAGTCAAAATTTTCATCTAAGATGAAGATTTTATTTGAGTCATTATACCTTAAAATAGACGCGTTTTGAAGACAAATGTGAGTGATAGCGTGGAAAAGTCATTAAATCTCAAAATTTCAAACGAATTATTTATTAATTTATCAATTAGAGGATACATTTCTATTAGGGATACATTTCTTTGTTAAATATTTGATATATCTTGAGCATGCAATGTGATTCTATTTAAAACGTTTTAAATAAATAAATATTTTCAAAATTTCTAAAAAGATGAATGATCTGTATGGAAAATACACGCACTATTCTTTTCTGGAGAAAAATTTGTAATTTCGAGAAACTAATGGTACAAAATTCATAATTTTTCAAGGAAAGTCATGACGAGCTGGGAGCGGTCTCATTTTATAGCCTAGACTTTCCTCTATATTAGACTATGTTCAGCTTAAAATGGAACTTTTCTGCAAAAAGGAGGGGGTGGGATATCCTTAAAGGCGAAATGATGTAAGTATGATCGAAGAAACAAAAGACAAGAATAATCGGTTTCTTAATGTATCACAGTTGGTAAAATTCAACGTCGTGTTTATGTTGGTTATTCTTGAAAAAATATTTGTGGATAGAAATATTTCACAATGTGGAATAAACTATCATGCGAAAAAAATAAAATTGCGCAGTTTGATCAAGTGCAAGAAATCAAATGAAACTAAAAATTCAACGCTTTTCCGCTACTCTGAATTGAGCAATGCACATCGAACAGGACAAAGATTGTATGTCAATCAATGGTGACTATAACAGAATGAGTGGTATTTTGATTATAGAACGGATGATAAACACTAAATTCTCTATCGTTTTATAACTTCATTTATTTTCTAGATAATGGGAGGTCACTTTTATAATTCTCTGTATTTATTTATTCTATTTTTCATTGTTTTATTTATTTGTATTCAATCAGTTTACTTTTATTTTGTTTTTAAAAATGTTTCTACATTTTGTTTGTTTAAATAAAAAATTCAGCAAGAAGACACCATCGAACAAAATGATTAATACTAACAGAATAGAATATTGTACACACTAATGATTCATATTTTGTTATCTAATTTAATCCCAACGTTGAACAGAAGGTACACCCCACAAACCCGCCAAATTTGCTTTTGATCTTGGAGAACCACGACGTTGTTTTTTCATTACATTTTGATCATCATCATCGTTATTGCTGTCAATATTTTCATTCAACATTTCTGTTTGTGTGACTACTAATGGATACTTCAATGGAAGCAATCTGGCTGCCTGATACGGATGCATTTGCACCATGTTATCATCATGATTATTGTAATCTTCCAATTCCATCGAATGTACAGACCACAAAACTAAAAGCTGCAAAATAGCAACACTATTATTTCTAGACTGCGTATTTCTGAAATTATCGTGTTAAATCAAAATGATAGGAATCTATGCAAGGTTAAGGAAAACAAGAAATAGGAATTTTGTAGTACTTCTCAGAAATCTCTCTTTCCATTCTCTCTCAATCCTTTTTGAACTTACCTGAAGAGTAATAAAGTGTATTATAAGTTTTTTGTACATGTTTTAAAAATAGTTATAAAAGAAATTTTATCTTTTTCAACACGATGGATGCGGAGTAATGTTTACAGTGAAACGAGTAATATAAAAATATTAACAGAAAGACGTCTAGCTACATTTTCTGATAGTATCCGGATTGCATTAAAAAACCAATTTCAAATTTTTCTAAAACTAATTATTCTGTAATTATATTTTTTTTTATTAACAGAACTGTCGTCATTCATTAATTTTAGAATTGCAATGAACCATGTAAAACTCGCGCGCAACTTGAAATTAATGGTGAACTCACCTTTTATGTTATTAAAAACCTTTTCTTAAATTTCTTTTGAAAAACCATTGTAGTATGATAATTGCTAAACTAACACATATAACAACAATCAAAATACTGATGAAAGTGCGAAATTTATTTATGCCATATTTGAGATCTAACAAATAAGTAGAAACAATATCGATTTGTTCATCGATTTATTTATGTCATAAGTGTAGACACTTACTTTGCGGATGACATCCGTAGAGCACTCGTCTATCTAATCGAAGATTGCTTTCATCACCACATTGATCTTCGTCTGCGCAAACAATCGATTCATCGATACAACGTTTATTTTCACAAAGAAAACTTTCATTACGACGACATTTATCTATATAGAAAGATACAGATCGCATCTATCAATTCAACTAGATAAAGAGAAAGAGAGAGAGAGAGAGAGAGAGTTACCCTCGTAGGCTAATTCATAAGAGACAAATTTTATTTTGAAACCAAACGCTTGACTTTTTGTTTGCCAATGAAGAGTAAACATTGAACTTTTGAGTAATAACAACGATAAGTCAAAATTTTTATCAGTATCTCTGCCACAGACGATACGCAGTAATGAACCATTACGATGACCCTAAATTATTTTAAGAAAACTTTGTTATACAAAGAAGACTTTTTCACTTAATAGCAACGATGGTCGGCTGTGACCATTCGTTTATCGCGTTTAAGTTTATAATTCTGCTATACAATATAATGAGAATTCATAAAACACTATCTAACCTTATATGAAAATGAAGCTGTATCAATGTTTGCTCATATGAGGTTAGATCTAGTTTCGCATAACTTTCCGTTTGAATAGTAGTCGTTGTAGTAAAGACCACTTTTCGAGAACATTCAAACCCATCTAAAACAAAACAGCTCGAAATTTTTCTCCTAAGTTCATAGTGCATATTGTGAACCAGCTTGAGACATTCAGGGATGGTTTTTGCTTGTTTCTCTTTTATAATTTCTCTCAAAGTCAGGTGAATGAGGACAAACTATAATCAATACAGATATAAAAATTTAGGCTTAGCTTAAAAGTAATTGAGGTATTCAGCAGTTATTTTTCACGCTAAACATGAATCCAGCCTCCATTTACTCTCATGCAATGATAAACTTACGTCAAAAATTTGTAATCGATCTTCCACACTAGCATATTTGTACTCTAAACACCGGGGGAAGGATGTTGAATTAGTGTTAAAGTGTTCTACACGTAGCCAAATGCGACTTTTGGTTTTGATTGTAATCATACAGTCAATTTCTGGTAGATATAAATAATTTTTCTAAAATTATATCATATAACATTTATATAATATAAAAATAGTTTCAAAATAATAGTAAGAAAAAGAAATTGTGGTAGCATCTCACGTTAAAATCTCGATGTGAGTAAATATTTCCAGAATGTATATTCAATTTTCCAATATCAATAATATTATTACAACTATTTTCATCATCCATATAAACTAGAATTCATTTAAAATCTTTAATATCAATAGTAGGAGGTTTCATTAATAATAAACACTTTATACTTACTTTCAATCATGGAACAAAGATCAAACAACGGACACAGTCCAAATATATAAAATAAAAAATGTCTCATCATCCGTCTCTCTTGTTCAATTGTAAATGAAACGGACACATCGTATTCTGTACGGTTAGATTCATTTTTTTTCTTTTCAATTTATTTGACTGAGAAAATACGCGTCCTTCTATGACATATACTTGTACCAATGGTCAGCAGGTCATCGTTCACAGACGGTAGAGAAAAAGAACTACTAACAACGACTATATGTCGCACCATTCTAATATCTTTTTAAGAAAAAAGTTCCAGTTATGATTTTGAATTTACTATTTTCTGCTGTTTTGCTTTCTGTCTTTATCACTCGTCCTCAAAATACTTGATTGAAACCTAGTTTTGAGTGTTCTACTTTAAGTTAATCAGTATCCCCAGTATAGTCATATATGTAAAAGTGGCACTTTGTGTCTCGACGGTTAAGTGTCTGTTGTAACCAATTGTACAATTCTAATAATAGTTAAAACAATGCACCATATCTAAGAGAAAGAGAAAGAAGGAGAGAGATTAAACTAACTAACATAGAATCAGACGTTCAAGTTCAACTTTGATTATACTATTACGTCCTGCTGACACACTTTTATATATATATATATATACATATGCATGGAGAGAAAACAAAAATAGATAAATCTATCATGACTACTGACTATGAACAACTAAGATAGTAAGAAAAAGAGAGCACTGTTGAAATGACCACTATAGTGATTAATTGAGTTCCTGTTGATAGATGGTGAATATATTATTTATGGATAAAAGCCATACTGTGTATTCTCACAAAACAAGTAATAGTCTAGAGAGATCATTCAAATAACGTTAAATAACCATGAAATGAGAGGTCAGGATTAGAATTAGATAACAAGTCAAACAGTAACAATTTAACATTAGTTGAATTTATTCTGCTTGAAAAATTACATGGATAAAAAGCTAGAGAGAATTCTAAAAATATTAGACTATGGTTGGTTTAAGATGATTACATATAAAAAAGAATCTTGGAAAACGAATTGTTGATATATACAAATATATAAATAACAATTTTATGAAGTGACCGGCCTTCCATGTAAATAATTGATGGGGCCTGGCATGTTCTATGATTAATAGTGTTGAACTATATGTATGCATGCGTAGGATTATAAACCTTGGAAAATGCTACCATTGTGTAACAAACATCTATGATGAACCGTTCATATTCAATTAACTATTGTGTTCATGTAATATAACAATTTTTTTTTCTATTAATAATTGCTTTAAGCTAAATATCTTTCTTAAAGACAAAAGAGTAACACTTGACCAGAGTTACGAAGAGTACAAAGAGAGAATAATGATAGATAACAAAATGATATAGTTAATGATAAAATAAGAATTTTTTTTTTTGTTGATTAGGATACTGCAAACAGCTGAGAAACACATTTAATTTATGCATTATATGTTGTGTTTTCTTTTCTGCAACCATCTGTGTTTATGTCCCGTTTCATTGATTATATAGATGATTGTCTCTGTTTATAGTGTAAATGATGCTTATAACAAAAAACTTTCCTCCCCCCTCTCTCTCTCTTTCTCTCGCTCTTTGTCTTTTTTTCTCATTTTCTTTCTCGATTATATCAATCAACATTCGCATATAATCATGATAATAATGAACTTCATTCGTATCAACTTTTGTCTACAGCTGTACAGTATAGTAGTAAAAATCATATTTTGAAAATTAATAATGGATTTTAGTGTAGAATAGTTTACTACATATGGAAAAGTATACTAAACTATTGATGACTGTCCATTTATTTTATGAAACTGCGTAATATTCTACATATAAAAATGTTGAGTAAATATGGCTCTTTTTGCGAATTAATTTGTTTTTTCTGTATAGAACACTTTTGTTTGAAGGAAACAAAGAGCTATTTTACGTTTTTTTTATCAACAAATATTTATAATCATTCGATACAACTATCCACTAAATGTGTTTTTACTGAAATAAAAAACTAATTTAGTCTTCATAGATAATTGTCAAAATGGTGTCGTTGCTATAAAGAGTTCTATAGACTTTTAGATCAAGCATCCTGTCACTTTTTTTTCTAATCTATAATAGGAGAAAAGTTCTTTTTTTTTTTCTTGTACTTGTTATAGTGACGACAAACGGACAGTAAGATTGTACAACTTTTTTTTTCTTCTCTTTTTCTCTTAAAGTGTGAGAACGAGATTATTAGGATTTTATTTGTATTTTAAGCGAAAAAAAAAAGAAGAAGAAGGAAGTGAAGCAGTCTTCGTTGTCGTATAGCCACTTTTTTTTCTTAGCAAAAGATATATTTGAATCGTAAACTTTTACGTCATGTACGATCTATACCTCTTCTAATTGGCACCATTTAAAGTAAGGAGACAGAGAACAAGAAAAAAAAATACTCTCTTTTTATGCAGTGTAAGATATAGACCACTGGTCGCTATTTCACCTACACGTTACTGATGTTAAAAACATAATACATAGGAATAATAGTAATAATCATCAACAAACGAAAAAAATAGAATAATTTTTTTCTTTTTCTCTCTTTTCTTGTTTCCCCATTATGTATAGACTATACGTATGTATAGTAGCTTAATAATAGTTCCGTTCACATAGAGAGCAAGAAGATATGTTCGCCATTAAAAGAAAAAGTGGTGGTACCATCTCTCTCGCCGTCTTATCACATTAAATGTACATGTATGTATGGGAAGATTGTATGTTATTGCATCATAAATGTGTGTGTGTGTCAACTCATTGATATTCTAAATTCATTTTTCTTTATATGAATATGACAACACAATTTTATTATTCAAATCTCTTGACTATTACACAAAGAGGATTTACTTTAATCGTTAGTCGACTTCAGGGAATCAACAATATTAGTTTGGAAATATAACTAGGAAAGATAAAGATATACTTTAATGGACAACGACACTTTGAAGAAGCCATTTTGTGTAGAAAAGGGTAAGATTTGTGGTTATAAACGTCATGAAGTGATAGACCTCATCCGATATAAAGTGATTCTCAACTATGTTGTCTCTCTAGTTTTCTCATACCAACTTCTCCGATTAATGAAACTGTAAATGACGGAAATAGAATAAAGTTCGATATTTAAAAACTTTTATCAATTGTGTACAGCTATTTAGATAACTCTTGTCTGTTTCTAACAATTTATTTATTTTTCTTACGTAGCAATATCTAAAACGTTTCTCAACACCAGCTTCTCTTAGGCAATATCAACTAGTTTATGTTCTTTTTATCAAATAAAAGGAAAAAATTCAATGATAAGAGACGAAAAAACCTAACAAGTGAATCTAGATTTCGATGTTGCGACAAAATTAAGAAGAATTTTTGAAGCTATTTTAACAATAATTTGTGTGTGTGATTGTAAGACGAGATGTCTGAATAAAAGAGTAAGCTTGAATATTTCACAAACTTATTTGAACACAGGTCAAGATGATCAGATTGCGTTAGAGTATTAGTATTAAGTCATAGATGATCTTTTTTAAAAACTGTTTAACAGTGTTTTGCAAAACCGATTATTGAACATGACAAAATTCACTTTCTTTTTCTTTTCCTCATCTATATACATATAATATACTGTCCATATGTGTAAAACATACACGTTTGTATTTGTGCAACTATTTCGCATTTTATTCAACTTTTTAAGATCACTCGCCCTACAGCAGTGAAAAATTCACGATAGTGGTATCTCTTGACAGATTTTTATAGTTTCTTTTTCTCTAGTTTAAATAGAATATGCACATCTTTTCACAACTCGAGAAAGATAAAAGTTTATTTGTAATAGAGACAGGCATAACATGCGTTAGTAGCCCCTTTTATCTTTACTAATCGTCTAAATACGATTAGTAGGGAACTTCTGACATGATTAATCAACATTATGTGCCTTTTCAATGTTTTTTTTTAATAATAATCAAATAGTCATTCATACTTGACCTCTCTATAATTTATATGAAAAACGAATATACATACTATATATAATATAATAATACAGAGTCTTCTTATTCGTGATATATTATCAACATATATATATCAATAAATGTATAACTTCATAAATACAAGTTAGAGAAAGAGAGCGATAGATAACTCTCTCATTGTTGTAAGAGAATTAAATTGATTATTGATGTGTATACCTCCTCATGACGATCATTTTAAAGGAAAAAAATCTGAAAATTCGGTGGTTCCAACATTAGAAACAGATTGTAATGGGCTCATCAGGATCAATGACTTACCTGGACACATCAAGAAACTTGCCTGCCATTTCCGACTCATTATAGTTACTGAAATACTTCTTATCTCAATACGTTTCTAATCAATCTTCTTTGGAAAACTTGTATTAGTATATCATGCGGAGCTTTTTCCGGTGAGAGATTGAAGGATGAGTGATAATGATGATTGTCTCGAGTGTGTGCGATCATTTTTTAATACATAGCGTTAAGTACACTTCTACTTTTAAACCACGAAGTTTCATATCATTCAACATAAGTGTTCAACAAACAAAGAAAATTATCTGGTGACCTTGATTGATAATATAAACATTTACTTAAACACTAGCAACTGGACACTATTATTTTCATGCAGACACTCAGCAGGAAAGTTAACCTTTGGTCTCAAGGTTTAGTTGAAGGTGTGTAGTTTACTTGAATTTGGCAACCAGGATTTTATCTGTGACTTATAATATATCATATCCTTTTGACCAAATTGAACTTAACGTCATCGGTACAAAACGTCTCAAAAACTGCACTTCTGAAACATCATCATTTCAATTTTTCGTTCATGTCGTCCAAATATACTTCAAATAACAGAAATACAGCGTACTCTATACAACACACAGATGAAGATGGGAGAAAATTATCTGGTAACCTTGACTTTGGATTTAGGGGTTTTCCTATAACCACACCCCATTCAACTTTCTACAGTTCGTTTCGCTGTTTTTCTGTGAACGTTGTTTGTTGTGATCGTCATTCGAAAACTGAATGCAGTGTCAAGGAGAGATGAGAGACTTCTTGTTTGCTCTGTTTGACTAAGTTCTTTACAACACGTTTAGTACCGACTACAGACACTTGATTGTTCTACGGTGTGATCGATAGAGTCCGATTGTCAACATTTACGATAGAGTTTGCACACACACCCTTCTCATCAGAATCACTTTTCGAATTTGTTCTGTCTATGACAATCGTCACAGATAAAACAATAGCATAAAGTGGACAAAGGTTTGCGCTTTCACTTGACATTCTCTTCAGTGGAACAATAAAAGCATTAACCTTTGCTACAGTTCTCTTTGCGAAATAACACATTGATAGCAACTTGACTTACAAAACATGTCACAACATATACAGGTAGTCTACGTAACATCTAGGTAAGACTAAAGTCGGAGTTGGTTTAAATTGCATAGCTCTCGTTTCATGTACAAGAATGGAGCGATAAGTTCAATAAAAGAACTTTTCTTTAACTTGGATTCCAAGCAGCTAATCCAGAGTTGTGATATCTGCACAAGAAAAAGTAAAACAAGATCATTCATTGCAGTTTTAATATTTTCAGACATATAGTTTTATTATTGGTGGTGGTGGTGGTTAAAGTATGTTTCTAAAACGTTTATTATCAAAATTAAATTTACATCGTATGGAGAATGATGATGATTTAAATTTATATTATTGTAAATTTCTAACAAAATTATCAAAAATATTCTTAAAAATATATTTGCCAATTATTGTATTTACCTACTTCGTCTTGTTCTTATGTAGCGTTGTACTATACCAACAACAATCAATATTGAAATTGAAAACATTCTCATTATTATGTTTAACTATTTTAAGTATACTCGTATTAATTGTTGCACGTTTGTGGAGAAGGTGTTGGCCTCTAACACGTTTAATACTCTTTCTATTACTTGTTTGTTTATCATTGGTGTCATTATTTAACGATAAACAACAACAGTTTTATATATCCTATTCACTTGTACATTCGACTCTGGCTATCACGCTTATCTATTCAGTATTTTCATTTAAACTTGTACAATGTATTATAATTGGTGCTACTGTTTCGACTATTCAACTGACATTCGTTTTAACATCATTAACATCATCAGTAGCAGCAAGTGTTCAAAGTGGTGAACTTATATTTCTTCTAGTTTACCATATCGTCATTAATCTGTTTGGAATTACAAATTATGTTTATTTACTCAAACATATTCGACTCTATTTTCAACTATATGAAAAAAATTTGTATGAAAAAAACAAATTTAATGTTGACTGTAAAAAATTACAAATAATACACAGAAACTGTCACAATCAACCAACAATAGGCAATGGATTAACGAATAGGTATGTTATTTTAACAGAGAACTGAATTTGAATAAAAAGAGATTAGTAAGGGTTTAAACGATGTTCATCGTTCACATCTCAAAAAATGTTTCTCAAACCATTAAAATCGAGTGTTTCTTTCTCTCTTTATCATGATTTAACTACGGGCTATATAAAATTAACATCCACACACGTCAATATCTAAACACTAAGATGGTCGGTCTATTTGAACTGTAACATCTTTTCATCTTTTTTTTTGTATTTTAACAGTCAATATATTAACCCATCAGTTGATAATTATTGGTTCATAGATTCTCATTATACTAATGGTGATACAGATCATAAAAATGAAACAAATAGTGATTGTTATTGTGAAAAATCATTTGGTACATGTGTAGTGTGTAATATAACAATAAATGAAAATTGTAATTTACATACAAATGAAGAAATTGCCACATTATTAGACGTTTTATATTGTCAAATTGAACAAATACTATTGAAACAAAACGTTGATTATTTTACATTTGATAATGAAGATATTCTATTTACAATAATTAATAAAGATGATAGACAAACAATTGAAAAATGTTGTCTATTAGCAATTGATATTCTACGTTTTATAGCACATGTCAATAATGTTACACAATGGTCATTGTCAACAACATTTGGAATTGAAACAGGCGAACTTATTACAATTAAAACAAAACATAATAAAGATGATAAAATTTTATTTATTGATGGTGAAATAGTTGATAAAGCAGAATTGTTACGTAACGAATGTTGTATTCAAAATCGAATACATGTATCATTAAATATTTATGAATATTTAAAACATAATACAGAATTTTATGAATTTCATTCAGTTTGGAATAATAAAAAAATAAAAAATCCTACGTATTTTTTATTTACAACAAATATGTATGAACAATTAACAACATTATTACCATTAACAAATACAATGATAGATCAATTAGCAAGAATACAAGCACAATATCATGTTGAAAAACATTTAGGTTAGCTACTTAACAATTTTTTTCTAATTTATACAGAATTTTTATTTTTATATAGAAAAGAGAAGGTTGTAGAAAAATAATTTTTTATATTTGAATTTCTTCATAACAAGTGTCATAAACTTTTTCTTTGTTCAGGTACTATTACATTGACTCGATCATTACGTAAACGAAGTCTTATCGATTTAACATCAAAACATATTAATTGGCTTACATTAACTCTAAAATCAAAATTGAGTAGCAATCATGAAAATAATAATTCTTATAATTCGAATGGTTCACTATTATCATTTGAAAAATATCATCGTACCAAAACATTTTCTTTCTTTACATTTATTTATACACTTCTTATTCTATCTGGTCTATTATGTCACGCATTTATTATAAAAAATTTTACCTATTACTTTTTTCTATTTTACATATGTTCAGTGTGTACACTATTTATTATTATTCTATTTTTTTATTCAATTAAACAAAATCCTACCACAAATTCAGTTAAATTTTATGTTTATATTAACATCCTTATTTGTATCACTTTAACGGGACTCTTATTTGTCACTACGCAATGGCATGCTGTACATAATTTTCAACAATTTTATATTCAACTACGACGATACAACAATATAACAGTAAACCATTCAAACATGAATATCTCACAAAATGCTTCTTTAATAAGGTAAACATCAATAATTGTTATTCTCTGTTAAAACTAGTCATTTTATTGTTTTTTCCTCGATTTTAGTTACTACAATAATGAAATGGTATTGTATCGCCGTTATTACGATTATTTAACGGTATCGTGTATGTTTCCATTATATTTTTGTGTCTATTATCGTCCATGTTCATGGTTGATTAAAATCTTTCTATTGTTTTTATGTACATTAATTCAATTATGTTGGCTACAATATGTATGGCTCAATTGTTTATACAATTTCATCTTACATATTCATCATTATACATTGCTATCATTATTAATTATTCATACATGTTTATTAATGTTAATATCTTACTTAAAAGAATGGTTAGAAAAGATTGATTATGTCTGGTTAAATTCAATTAAATCAGAACGATATTTCGTTTATAAACAACGTGAATTGGATATAAAACAGTGTTCAACTGTGATACCTAAACGCGCAATTGATTATTATTTGCAGTCAGATTTAGAATCAAAAATTGGCACATTATCTCAGCATTATCATTGTAAACACGATGAAATGGCTCTATTATTAATTCAGTTCGTTAACGTTGATGAACAACAAACAACAAAAGTTGATCAATTAACAAAAACAAAAATTTTCTATAATTTATTAAAAGAAGTTTATTGTACAGCAAAAACCGATCGATTCTCAAATATAACAATAAATATAAAATCATCTATTTATCAAATATTATTTTCAATAAATACCGAAAATGATTCAACAAAATATTTACAGCAAATAGTTGAATTACTATTTGTTGTACAAGAAAAATTATTATTAAAGAAAAAACAATTGGGTTTAACTATTCGATTGTGTTCTTGTGTTCATATTGGCACAGTTAATGAAATATTATTACATCTAGAAAAACAATTGAAAACAGATTTATGGAGTGAACATATTACACTTATAAACCGATTATTAAATAAAACACAACCAAATCATTGTCTCACAACATCAACAGCATATACACCATTAAAAGATCTCTATTTATTTCGAACAGCTGGCACAATAACAAATAATGATACAACAACATTTCAGATTTATTATCTTCTTGGACGACTGATCGGAGATAATATATTTCAGGTAATATTTTTTTGTTTACCTAATACTTTTGCGTGTTTCATTCTATAGATGAACACTAATTTGTGTTGTATATTTATTAAACGTTACATAAGTATTTTTTATACTCCAAGATTTTAATTTAATCAATAGCATTTTTGACAACTATTATATCATACTATTAATTCGATCAGGCAATATATATATATATATATTCTTCTTCTTATCATTATGTGTAGTTTCTGAGAATAAATATAAGATATTTACTGTTGAAAATTTAAAAGAAAAACAATCTCCCACTCTTTACTGTCAAGATAATACTACAAAAAAAAATATTGCATCTAAATTCTTCTGCATCTTTATTTATCATCGTGTTCTCATTTAGATCTCACGGTCATTTCCTATTTATCTTTCTGATTGCAATGTTCTTCTTTGTATAAGAAAATATTTTTCTACATCTTATTTTCAGGGGCGCAATACTCTTCCACTGAATATTGGCATAACACCGTTTACGAATACTGTTCAAACATCGACAAGTACTGATTCTGGTCATTCATCTCATTTACCAAATGGCTCTTCTCATCCAAACAATACAAAACCAGCAACAACATCGACATCAACATCATCGTCAACTGATCAACAAACGCCTCTAGTCGTATTAGAGAAACAGATAGGAGAAGAACAAAAATTGAGTCAAAAGCATGTTCGTATCAATTCATCGTTGTCATCAATGGTTACAAATAATTTTGAACAATCATCTTATATAAACCGTAGTACATTATTGCGTGCATTAATCGGTTGTGGTAGTGACGCAAATCATCAACAAACAAATATGAAAGTAAAAAAGTTTTGTTTACGTTCAAATAAAAGTTCATCACGTTCACCGTCGTTGAACATTGAAAGTAATAATAATAATCGTCATCATGGTAATACTAAACATACACCACCACCACCATTTATTTTACACTCATCAACAACGAATAGTCCAATTGATTCACTCGAAAAATTATTACCAAAAATGGTTCATATAAACGACAATTGTTGGTCATCGCATGAAGATACACAAAATATCAACGGAAAAGATATGAACATGAGAATAGGATATAGTGGAGGAGAAGGCGATTCTGGAAAATGTTTAATACTTACACAAAAAATGTTGACAGGAAGTTGTCAGTCAGGTAAATAAACAATTTTTGAACGTATAAACTGCATTTGTTGTTCTATACAGACAGTACCCTGTTGGCAACTTTACTGAGAAATAACTGTTATAACCAGATATGCTTGGTTTTGGGTTTCTCAGGAGGCGAACTGCTTTTTCTTTTCATCTAGATGATATTTGCTCAAAATCAACCCAATCTAGTCAAAAAAGTCACCATTCAAAAATACCTGAACGTAAAAGTTTTACAGAAGAAGATTTTCGTCGACTTCTTGTAAATAAAGAGCCAACGAAAGAAAATAGTCTTTCAACAACAAATGAAGAATCATCGTCGTTTTCATGGGATGAAAGTGATAAAATCACAAAAGATAAAAAACAAAAGTTCAAACATGATAAAAACTATAATGTACCCGTAATAATGTGTGAAAATGATCAACTGCTTACTGAAGAAAAAATAAAGACTCCATCACCACCATCTCACATTCGTCCATCATTAGATTGCTATTTTCCACGACGACCATCTGATCTATCGTTTACTGTGAATATGAGTACAACAGAAGACGAACAAAGTATTGAAACAAAATCAACATTAATCTCACCAGTATCACACACTCATTTGAAAGCAACGTCGCCATCAAATACGAGTATAACAACAATGACCGGTTTAACACCAAAAAATATTTCATCAACAACCACCGATGTTATGGTACATCCTGTACAACCAAATGTCGCTTATTACAAAAAGCCCAATTTGTCTGTTCTCTCGTCTGCACGAACTAGTCGTCCAAAGCCCACCATCATTCATTACCGTAATAAACCACCACGTAATCTAGCACGAAAACTAATACAAGAAACTTCGGACACATCAGAAATCTCATTGCTTGATAGTATTGATGAAAAACGCATAAAACCTGTGAATAATAAAAAAAGTAATGAGACCCGAGCATTATGGAAAGAAAATTGTGCATATGCAAGGCCATTAAGCATGATTAACAAAGGTCGTGTACGTTTATCCTCAAGTCATAGTAATCTCTTAGATTTATTGCAACGAGAAGATGAGTGTTCGCACGATGATTCACAGTAAGCACTACGAAAGTTAGCTCTGGGATAATTTCAATCACTTTGCGTTGTTTTTGCATCTATATTTTTAGATATCCGACATCACCATGTGAAACAAATGAACTTTTACAACGTTGGTTACAAGATCAACTGAATATGTTTGAATATCAAATAAAACAGCAGCCATTACCACCTGCTGTTATTCAAAACAATTCCGATTCAGATGATGAATCGGACACAGTTAGTGAAAATACATTTACTCAACAAAAACTTCCGTTATTTAATTCTAAACCACAACCTACAAGAACAGACGAACAAATGTACAATAACAACAATCGTCCACAACGGTATAATCGTACTGCACATAAACAACTACTACTAAGTGATACCAAAAAAAATATTTATAATAATGTCCGATATAAATCGCTGAAAAGATCACAATTAGTCCGCCATGAATCGTTAAAAAACCGTAATAGACCACTGTTATTAGGTTCATCGGTTTTATCTCGACAATCGTCGACTAGTCAACATCATCATTCAAAACCATCGTGCAATAATAATTTCACATCTTATCATCGAAATGGTGGTTCCTCGGACCATATTCTAAATCATAGTTATTGTGATAAAGATGTGTTTGGTACAGATTCATCCATGCCCCGATCCGATACATCTGACTTCTCACAACCACAATTATCCGAAAGTGTCATTAGTAATTTAGAGTCAGAGTATGACAATTATCAACCACAACAACAGCAAATGTCAAATTCACAAATTTTAAGTGATGATGATAATCGATCGTATTTGTAGTTTATTTTAGTGTTTTTATTGTCTTTTGCTCTTTTTTATACGACTTTTTATTATGTCATGTATGTTGTTATCTTGTTTAAACATTGTTTTCTAATTAAATTCCAACAATACTCTCTTCTCATAATTTCATTCAAATCAGATACAATAATAGTAGGCATCTTCTATTAGATTCTCAGTTGTATTGTTTTTAGTGAACATCTTGCGAAATCGCCTAAGATACTCTTGAAATGAGCACTCAGATGCACCAGTTTCTTCAATAAGATTGTGTAAATAACACACCTTTAAAAGCGTAAAGAGATTTTGATTGTTTAGTTATTATTTCACATGGATGTCATCAATTAATCCATACAAACAATTTACGTCAATGATGACGCATTAGAACATCATAGCATCATTTTTTGTTGAACTACGCATATACAACATATATTTACGCAAGAACAGTGGGAGACGACTTGTCTATATAAGAACGAATTGTTAGTAATTCTTCTGCACGAAGACTCTCTTTTATTCTTGTGAACACACAATAAAAAGAATTGGAAAAATTTTGTGCCACTGTTGTTTATATTGACAAACAATTGCTTTCTGTAAGTAGTATGTCAAGTTTTACACAGCGAGTGGAAACAGTATGCTTAATAGAACTTTCACTATCCGTGGTGTGTAACGAAAGATCCCGACTATTTTAATGCTAAAAGATTAATTAATCTTCGTTCTGCTCTACTTAAAGGATGAAGTCTAGTGTGATTCTTATTTCTATTATTTTAACAGTTGAGAAGACAGCTTTTAATGCTTGCGGTACACATGTTGAGTTGACGTTTTTTTTCATTCTTCCAATAATGGGGAAACAGAACGATCTTCGATCCACGTTCTTGTCTCTTGTTCTTCCGAGATTCTTGTCTCTTGCCATTTCAGACAAGAATCTTCAGTTTTAACTTTATTGAGCGGACAAGATTAATCTTGTTTTAATTTTTTATTGATTTTTCATCTTTTTATATTTCGCCAAACATCCTTGTCTAAAAATGACAAAATTTATTGATGATAAAGTCACTAAATTGTTTTGTCGATTTCCATACTCTATGTAACGTCGATCAGTGATAATTTTAAACATCTTGTCATGCTGTAGTATATGCATGAAAAGGTTTGATGACTTCTAGTAGATAACACAGAGAAGATCATCTGGAAATGATAAACGAAGGAAAAAAGAAAAAATCCTTATCGCTTTCTGATTAGTTAATTTACTGTTTATATCTGAAACATTAACCTATCATTTTAGAACGTCATTGTAGTTTTGTATGCACCAGAGATCATGGACCAACTTTTTTTGGTCCTGCCCTGTCAGAAAATTACTGATAAATTTTTTTTGGCCCTGCCCTGCAGCTCAAAAGTTTTTCTCCTTAACCTAGAAGAGTTTATCTTCAAGAAACTCATCACAAATACTGGATTCTCGTGCGTAACAGAATCATATTTTTATTAATTATCAATTCTAGAAAAGTTGGCTGTCATTTTTATTTTCACATATACGAGAGATCTCAAAATTTTACTCAGAAAGAGGCTTGAAAATCTCAAAAATCAATCTCTCGCAGGGCAGTTTTTGTTGTCCTGCTCTGTAACAGGACAGGGCAAAAAAATATATGGTGCTGCCAGGCGTCTGGCAGGGCGGCAAGACAACAGGACAGCCCTGTCCTACGATGGTTTCTGATATGCACACAAATGTTTAAAAACTGTTTTTCTGCTCTATTTATTGTCATCGTTCATCTCTGTTCCCTCTTCAACTTTCTCATATTCATATACAACATTATACCATGACGCAGACATCCATGTCGACGAAACTGCGGTATTTTTAACAATTAATGGTGATTCTTGAAAAATCGCAGATTAATTGCGGTTAATTGGCGATTCCGATGATTTTTCTTTTTTTTTAAAATCGGCAATTAATGGCGATTAAATTGTTGATTTTAAGCGATTGAATGGTTATTGTCATTCACCATTTTATTTTGCAGTTAAGTATGTATATAAGAAACACGATTTCAACGAGAAATATACTTCTATTTAGATCATCATTTTATTTTAGAGTAAAACGGAGTTATCAAGTCTTCGCGCTGATCCCTCAGAGCTTTAAGTCGAGGAGCTCAGTGAACAGTTGGTATCTGGGCAATGCCTAAAATCGACTCGTCGGAAAGGTTCCGACTTCAGCTGGTGCTAAGACCCTTGCTGGGTGATATACATGTCGTTATACATAATAAACAATGAAAGAACAGAAAAAAATATGTATTTCATAAGATGGGTTCGAACTTATTACCAAGAAAAAAATCGTCAATTAATCGCTAAAATCACCAAAAGGTCGGCAATTAATCGCGATTAAGCGCATGATTAAACGTATGATTTCTCACGATTAATTGTCGATTTTTATGCGATTTTTAGTACATGGGCACATATTCACCATAGATACGTTAATCTTTTCTGATGTAATGCCGAAAATGAAATGAGTAAGTCAGAGACTTTTTCCAAATGGGAATTCAGGAAAACAGTAGGAGATATAAACTACAAAAAGTGGGCAGAAAAATGATCATCACAGGTATACGACAGCAAAATGAGAAGTTGCTTGTTTATGCAGTTGTGTTTATTGAATTTATCTTATTAAATTATATGCTTTTCTACTTCCAATGAATATATTCATCGCCAATTTTAGCTAGTATTCCATCAATTTGTTCGTCCGATGTGTCTGGTTACATATATTTGTCGGATTAACTTCCAATTTCGATTTTACTGCAGACCATTTTGTTCTGTTAGTCACAAAAGTTTGGTCAATTAAATAGTTTAATTGTAAAAAATGAATTCAATTTGATTTAAAACTCTGTTAACTAAATAATAAAATTAAAATTCTTCGCAAGATTTCTCTTTTAGATTTTCCACCTATGGTTTTTGTTTGCTCAATTTCGATTCAACCCTTCTTTTACTATGTCTTAATTATAAATCTGACAGTGATCTATATACAGCAAAGTACTTACAATTTTTTTAAAAAGAAACTAAATATTAACTAGAGCCCTAAGACTAGATGTGGCTTTTAAAAAAACAGCATGCGAGCCAGACGACAAGTTCTGAATTCTCATACCTGCTATTATCAAGAGAATGTCAAGAATCAAGAGAACCCTCATCTCAGCTTTTGCTAAAAAAACATTGAGTACTACGTTGGAAATAAATACTGAAACATTGTATCAAGGATAATCTTAAAAGCGAGCGTTTGCCTGTGACATTTCATTAGTCAGAAATTTAGTCTAATTAGTCTAAATGGAGGCAAAAATAGATGATTTCCTGTCGATTTTATTTTAGTCTGAATTATTCCTTTACGGTATATAGACTACATATAATAAAAGTTAATGTAGATTGAGACAAAATTAATTAAGTGACTACCATATGAATTTGCAAGACCAATATGTGCTATGTAATGAACAACGATCCAAGTTACTAAAGACGCTATCGAATGGTGATCAAATTTCTGTACAATGACGTTATCCTAGTCATCGATTCTTATATAAGAATCTTACCAGAAACGTCTAAGTCTCTTACCAGTGTCTTACAAGATTCTTATCGGAATCTTATCAGTTTCTTGTATAAGATTGTTTAAGATTTCCCATCGACAGTCGTAAGTGTCTTATAAGATTTTCATAAGAGGTTTGTAAGAAATTCATAACAAGTACCAAAAATGCGTATGAAGTCTTCCAGCCAATAGAAGCAACTTAATCATAACAGAAATTACTCAAAACAGCTCATAAGCTGCCTTCTAGTAAATAAGAATAACATAAGAATTTTTGATACTTCTTATGAATTTCTTACGAACCTCTTATGAAAATCTTATAAGATTCTTATAAGACACTTACGACTGCCGATGGGAAATCTTAAACAATCTTATCTAACAAACTGATAAGATTCTTATTAGAATCTTATCAGTTTTATCAACAAAAAATTTGTTTAGGGTATCTCCTTTTGCGCCTGAGTTTTTCCCTAGTGTATATCAGTCTAAGCGAAGGTTCGATATGTATCTGGCGCTCTCGCTTACTAAGTCTTTTTTATCGAAAATGATGTCTCCTTTTTGCAAATGAATGGTTCTCGTTTCCCATCCTGTTGAGTTGCTTTATCGAATTATCGGAGGTGGTACAAGGTTCTCCTTTATTTTGATAAGTATCAGGTGGATTTTTTGGTCTTAGTGAAAGTTGGCTCGATTGATTCTAATTTTCTTGCAACCATATGTGCGAAGTACAGATTTTTTTATCAATAGGCTGAGAATAGTTGGGGTAGTGCGATCATTGTTCATCGAACATTTATCAACTGCAAGCGGGTACAGCGTGATATACCTAATGTTTGTATGGAAGATGTTTTCCCTGATCAGGAGATTAGGTTATTAATAGTATACGCTCCAGAAAGCAAAACGTAGAGTTCAGAAGACCTCTTATGTTTTATTTCATTAAATTGTTGTGTTCTGGGTAACTTCAACGTTGATATGGAGGATTTAAAAGATAAGGGTGTTGAAATACTGACTGATTGGGCATATAGTATCTAAGTTCATTGCAAAGTTTATAATTATTTTTTGTCATTTGTGGCTGATTTCTGGGAAGTGCACTGGAGAATCTCATCAGTTGAGGACGGATATTGTCATTCCGTCTCCTTTTTATCATTGTTACCAGCCCGCTGCACTTCTCATTTTTCTTTGAATAAATATCCCGTTGCTTTATCATAAGAGCTAAGACGAAAGTTATCCTATATGCGAGCGCTATCACTTAAAGCTAAAAGAGCAGGTGATTTGAAGATAAAAACTAAAGCCAAACAACTTAAGAAAGAGGCAAGAATTGAACTCCGTTTATTTCTGTTCAAACATCTGGAGCAATTTTTAAAAGAAAGATTTTCCGATTCGAAAGCATCGCTTGGTCTAAATTTAAACGCAACTTTAAAGCCTCACCCTCTTTGAAAGGTTTTTTAGATGAGAACGGAGTGGTTTTTAGGGAAACTGATGAGATGTTATAGAAGGCAACCGATTTTTACGAAAAATTATTTGAAAAACAAGAGGTAGTTAGACCTCACCCGTATGTAGCCTCCGAGAATTGTCTGGGATAATAGTGATGACACAATACCATGTATTACTCTAAAAGAACTTCTTAAAGTCGTTAAAAGTAGGAAAAAGAAACTGTCTTGTGATGCGCAAGGAATTTCGACCTTTATCTTTTAATTTTCAACGTGTCATTGTTAACCTTTGTGGGCTCGTCTTATTGGAAAACTGTGAGAATGAAACTACTTGCCCAAAAGGAATCGATTTGTCCAGTAGCCGACACTCACCTGATCTCATTGCCAGATGTTTTTCTAAAGGTTTTAGCGCGGTTGTTCTTGGTAAGGTTCAAAAATTCTGAAGAATCGCTGCATTTTGGATAATTCTCAGTCGGGATTTATATGAGGTTTTCGTCTTCAAACTGCATTCTAAAAAAAAATCTTAGAATAAAAAACCGAAAGGTTTTTTCAGTTTGAACCGATACCGAACACTTTTTTGTATTTTAAAGTGCTCAAAAAACCCTGCGAAAAACCCTTCAGTAAACTCAAGTTTATTGACATATCCTTAAGAGTTTTTTGCAGGGTTTTTGAGCACTTTCAAATACAAAAAAGTGTTCGGTGTCGTTTCAAACTGAAAAAAGCTTTTCAGTTTTTTATTCTACGATGTTTTTTTAGAGTGTAGGGTGCTATGTATGGTGAACTAGCTGTCTGGGAAAATTAGCTAGCCTTGATATTCCCAAAGTGTTTATTGTGTGGATTAAGAGGGCGGGCGATACTTCGAAGTATACGTCCTGAAGTTTTCTCGGCATACTGACATTATTTGGCTGAGAAAAAAATTAATTACTTTAAAGATATTGTTAAGTTTTTGAACAAGAGACTATTATTAAAAAAATTCCTGTCCGTTGTCAATTATTCTGAGTTGGGATAAGCCCAAGACTTGTGAAATTTCTGCGTCAAACTTCATTCGGGAACGATGAAAAGTGTTTCTCCTTATACAAGTTAATGTTCTCTATCGAACTACGCTAGAATCAACTCTGATTATGAGAACACAATCACCGACCTGTTTTGCAGTAACTCTAATATAGACACAATTCTACACTGTAAAAAAAATGCGTAGCTGAAAAGAACGGTTCCTATTTTCCACGTTTTTCTTTTAAAGCGGTTTCTAAATGCTACACTAAGGAATACTTTCAAAAAACGTTCTTTTTTGAAACACTTTTACCACTTCAGCTCGCTTGTTCTGAAAGTGATTGTTTTTCTAAAGTGTTCTACTATAGATTACTTTTCAACAGTGTTCTTGTGGTGGCCATTTTAGAAGTGATCTTTCCAAAAATGTTCAGCGAAAAGCGGCTCCTAAAAGGAACAGTTTTGGGTACACTTTTTTTTTTAGAGTGTACTGTAGAAAATGAAGAATTCTTTTAGGCTCAAATTTTCACACCGAACACTGTGAGCCATCGAAACTCGCTACTGTTCGACGAAGTGGAGTGACTCACAACTCATGGGCTTATCCCAACTCAGAATCACATGGTTCTGGCTAGCTGGGGTCAGAGAATAATTAAACAAATAAAAACAATAAACCTAGTAGGATAAACCAGCAGAAAAGCAGATAAAATCCTACAACAGAATCCTATAGGATCTAGCAAAATTCTACAAGATCTTGGACAATAGGTAATCGAGGGTGCTGATTCCGAATATCACAATGGTCTTTGCTTATGGACCTCCGAAGACCGGATTTTCCGGAAAACCAGTTTTTCAGAAACTCTAAAAAGTAACCAAAACATTTCTTAATAGGGCATGATTGTAGCCCGCAAATTTCTGATTAAAATGAGACATCTCCCAGCTCTACATGATACCACCTGCTGTTATTCAAAACAATTCCGATTCAGATGATGAATCGGACACAGTTAGTGAAAATACATTTACTCAACAAAAACTTCCGTTATTTAATTCTAAACCACAACCTACAAGAACAGACGAACAAATGTACAATAACAACAATCGTCCACAACGGTATAATCGTACTGCACATAAACAACTACTACTAAGTGATACCAAAAAAAATATTTATAATAATGTCCGATATAAATCGCTGAAAAGATCACAATTAGTCCGCCATGAATCGTTAAAAAACCGTAATAGACCACTGTTATTAGGTTCATCGGTTTTATCTCGACAATCGTCGACTAGTCAACATCATCATTCAAAACCATCGTGCAATAATAATTTCACATCTTATCATCGAAATGGTGGTTCCTCGGACCATATTCTAAATCATAGTTATTGTGATAAAGATGTGTTTGGTACAGATTCATCCATGCCCCGATCCGATACATCTGACTTCTCACAACCACAATTATCCGAAAGTGTCATTAGTAATTTAGAGTCAGAGTATGACAATTATCAACCACAACAACAGCAAATGTCAAATTCACAAATTTTAAGTGATGATGATAATCGATCGTATTTGTAGTTTATTTTAGTGTTTTTATTGTCTTTTGCTCTTTTTTATACGACTTTTTATTATGTCATGTATGTTGTTATCTTGTTTAAACATTGTTTTCTAATTAAATTCCAACAATACTCTCTTCTCATAATTTCATTCAAATCAGATACAATAATAGTAGGCATCTTCTATTAGATTCTCAGTTGTATTGTTTTTAGTGAACATCTTGCGAAATCGCCTAAGATACTCTTGAAATGAGCACTCAGATGCACCAGTTTCTTCAATAAGATTGTGTAAATAACACACCTTTAAAAGCGTAAAGAGATTTTGATTGTTTAGTTATTATTTCACATGGATGTCATCAATTAATCCATACAAACAATTTACGTCAATGATGACGCATTAGAACATCATAGCATCATTTTTTGTTGAACTACGCATATACAACATATATTTACGCAAGAACAGTGGGAGACGACTTGTCTATATAAGAACGAATTGTTAGTAATTCTTCTGCACGAAGACTCTCTTTTATTCTTGTGAACACACAATAAAAAGAATTGGAAAAATTTTGTGCCACTGTTGTTTATATTGACAAACAATTGCTTTCTGTAAGTAGTATGTCAAGTTTTACACAGCGAGTGGAAACAGTATGCTTAATAGAACTTTCACTATCCGTGGTGTGTAACGAAAGATCCCGACTATTTTAATGCTAAAAGATTAATTAATCTTCGTTCTGCTCTACTTAAAGGATGAAGTCTAGTGTGATTCTTATTTCTATTATTTTAACAGTTGAGAAGACAGCTTTTAATGCTTGCGGTACACATGTTGAGTTGACGTTTTTTTTCATTCTTCCAATAATGGGGAAACAGAACGATCTTCGATCCACGTTCTTGTCTCTTGTTCTTCCGAGATTCTTGTCTCTTGCCATTTCAGACAAGAATCTTCAGTTTTAACTTTATTGAGCGGACAAGATTAATCTTGTTTTAATTTTTTATTGATTTTTCATCTTTTTATATTTCGCCAAACATCCTTGTCTAAAAATGACAAAATTTATTGATGATAAAGTCACTAAATTGTTTTGTCGATTTCAGGGATGTGGCGAAAGAAAAAAAGTTCGGGGTGCAATAGTGAAGATCAACGTTATATGATCTTTTTCTGGTAGTCGGTTTTTGAAACGGTCACTCTGAAAAACTAACAATTTTTGATAGTTTTGTTGTAAACCTATGCATATAATCTTCTCAACATACTCTAATGCATCAATCTACAGAAAGATCATTTATTCGTATTTTAGTTTATAATGTTATAATATTATCGAGCAGTTGTTCTAATTTACCATATTTTCGCTTTTTTCAAAAAAAAGTGGGAGGGTGCGCACCCCCCCCCCGCACCCCGTGGTCGCCACAGTCCTGATCGATTTCCATACTCTATGTAACTCGCAGTACCTCAAAAGTGTTCCGCGGAAATTATTTTAAATGTTACAAGTTTCTTGTAGAGGCGGATCTTTAGATGTGTCGTTGTCGGTATGAGATTGGACAGTCCCTCTTATAGGTATAAAATGGAAGAAAAGGGTAAAAATAGATAATGTATATGCATATGCATTTTTTCGTTTGAAAGATTCTTATAAGATCTAGGACAGGAACTTCAACCAGTGATAATGTTAGACATCTTGTCATGCTATGCATGAAAAGGTTTGATGACCTCGAAAAGATAGCACAGAGAATATCGTGTAGAAATGATAAAAGCTATAGTCAATCCAAACATGTCAACATGCGTCTGTGTAGTAAATATTTTTAGAATATGCTGAAGCAAATAGCTGCATGAAATAAAAAATGTTGATTTCATTTGTCTTATATTTTTATTTAAATTTACTGTTAAAAGTGAGAAAGTTTAAAATTACTAGAAGGGATGTCGGTCATTACGAACGTAATAACAGTGGATTCATTCGGAAAAACTCATTATAGCTTTCTAGTTAGTTAATTTACTGTTTATATCTGAGGCAGTAACCTATCATTTTAGAACATCATTGTATCTTATCGTAACTTTATATGCACAGAAATGTTTAAACTTTTTTTCTGCTCTATTTATTGTCATCGTTCATCTCTGTTCCCTATTTAACTTTTTCATACTCTATATACGACATTATATCATGACGCAGAAACATATTCATAGATATATAGAACTAATGTTAGTCTTTTCTGACGTAATGCAATAAATGTTCCATTCCTTTCTTCTTCTGAAGCTGGCATCGTCATGTCAATGACGTTGTTCACTATAACTGGTTGATCATTTTATACATGAAATCTCTTTTCTTTTCTCTTCGTCCTTTTAAAAGCAGACATCAACATTTTGAGCAGTTATTATGGAAAACATGTAAGCACTGAAATATAAATTGTGGGAACGATTTCTGCGGAAAACAGCTCCCACTAATTTTAGTTAGTACTATTGATAGCTGATCGTTTCATGCATTACTTTTCAGTTCCTGCATGCTTGCAGGTTTACTTTACGACTTTTCAGAGTTAGTCGTAGACACTATGGTCGTCTATTCTTTTATTCACTAAATATTGAGTTGAGTGGTTGCATGTATCCGTTTGTAGGGCTTTCGATGAGTTGTAGAATCTTTGTGTTCTGCTATTTTATGTCAATTCCAGTAGTGCAGAAAAAACCTAGCAAGGATAGGATGGTGTCTCTATATTTATCGTACAGATTTTAGAGTGATAAACAAAATATCATGTTCTAGTGTTCTAGCAAAGTGTCGTACGATAAGTTCAGATCTAACTCTTACTAAGACCTTGCGAAATGTTAGTCACGAAATTATCGGATTCTTACAAATATCAATATTTGATATTTGTTTGTAAGCGAGAATCTCGCTTGCCGCACGTTGATAATTTTATCTAAAATCCAATTATTTGAATATGCTTGAAAGGCAGTTGTGATAAGTTTTTAGCGCAAATTGTTTTTTATCTATCGAATTTGAAATCGAATAGTTTCAATTTGTGATAAGTAACCGGAAATCAATCTTCTGGTCTTTAAATACAGCTAGCTACGACATCTATCTTGAAGTTTGTGCAGCTTCCAGAAAATAATTTGATTGGTTTATTAGTTTCCGTAAGTAGAGAGAAAAGATTTTCTACTGCTCGTTATTTTACGATAACCCTTGTAAGATATTATCTGTTAAACAGCTATTTATGTGACTTACTTTTGTATATGTCTCTCCGCTTTTCATTATCCTATACAACGCTGTGTATTTAATGATCAGAATCGCAGAAAACAGTTTCACAAACAACAGGTTAACGAATTACATTTCGTCATAATTGTTGTTAAGAAAATCATGTTTAGATTACAGAGAAAATCTTCATCGGCTAACTGACTATTCATATCTTTATTGTCTTTGACATTCTCGCTTCCGTTTGTTCTTGTTATAGAAAAACGAATGACTACCATAGATTTCCAGCTTGGAGAAAAGCTTAAAATTTTCGAATGGACGAATCCGGATGATGTTCCCTTTTAGTCAGATTTATTGCCCAGTGCGCAGAATACAGGAGCCGGTTTCTTAAAAAAAATTAAGTCAAAGCTTTAAGTGAAAAAGTAAGTCGCACTTAACTCAAACATAAGATCTGACATAAGTTTTTTTAAGAAATTTCTACTTCTTAATGCACCCGTTAATGCACTTACAGGTATGTAAGTGCATTAACGACGATCAATCATTAACGATGATTCATGATCTCTCATCTTAACCCTCTAAAAAATAGCCCAAACTGGTAATCAACTTTGTTAATATCTATCGGATGCTTAAAGGACAGCTTCACGAGTAACATTTTAAAAGATGATCTCTTTCTTACCGCACCTGATGTTGGATTGGTATCACGTCCTAATTTCATCGGCCCTTTGGAAAAAGACCCACCGATCCTCATGTGTTTATTCCAACTCTCGGCAATCTCTGATACCGACACAAATATCACCGAGATTTTTGTCAATAGGTGGTAAATTTTTCTTCAGACATATGATTCTATCTTTTTTCGACGTTTTCAGTCATGTTCGTTTCGATCTCGTCGAGACTAAAACATTGGTTACAACAGTATCTAACGTAAAGATGTCATTTAAATCGTTGACCAACCCATTTTTAGCATTATCAGCAGTGGCGGATTTACGATAAGCACAGCAAATTTTGTTTTTTCACCAGCGGAAAAAATTGTTTAGACCGTGCATTTAGTGCTGCGAACTCGCAAAAAGCTTATAGATCCACCACTGATTGTTAAAGAGACTAATTTCGGCAGATAACTTCGTACAGTGAGCAAGAACGATGAATAAAACCGCAAAGCAGTTTCTACTGAAACTTTCTCAACCGCCATACCATGCCATTCCTCAGTCTTTGTCTACTATAGACATTTGGGAATTCAAATAAAGAATAAATCCATCTGAAATGTCTCACACAACATTTTACAAAAGGTTTTCCGCTTCACTTAAAACCAGTTTAGTTTTAAAGAGCACATTCAGTTACGTAAGAGAATGTCTATGTTCTGACTTCGTACACTAATCCTGAAAATTATTTATAGAAAATCGCCGTTAATTTTCAGAAAGTCCATATATAAAATTGCCGAGGATTTTCTGTTTTATAGAAAATTGAATTCTCAATTGTTGGGAATTATTTATAGAAAATCAATGTCGATTTTCTAGATTCTTGAAACTCGACATTGATTTTCTGTACATAATTCCCAACAAGAAAATCCTCGGCGATTTCATATATGGACTTTCTGAAAATCAACGGTAATTTTCTATAAATAATTCCCTCGACGGACTGCGGTCCAAAAGGAAAAAAATTCGAAGTTATTCGAAGTGTGAAAATATTCGCACTTATATTTACACAAGAATGTAAAACAAAACGATGATCGAAGAAGAATCTTGGAAATTATTTGTAGAAAATCAATCGATTTTCTAAAAGCTTGAAAATCCTCCTTGATTTTCAAGAATCTTGAAAGTCAACATTTTCTATAAAGTTGGAAAACTGGTGCTATTCTATAAATTTGAAAACCCTCAGGTTTTCTATAAAATTCAAAATAATTCAAGATTACAGTGTAGCTGATGCAGTCCAAGTTCACAGTAAGAAGATAAAACAGAATTATGTTTCATTTTTAAATGCTTTTAAATTATCGCGTGATCCTTACATGAAACATTACTCAAAGTTGTAGAGAATATGGTCCTTGTCACACCCTATAATAAAAACCGTAAGCTTTGTTGAAGGCGAAGGGTTTTTAACCCTACAAGGCGAGATAGAGTTCGAAAAAGTCAAACCAGTAGGACTCTACTAGCGTGCACAAGTGATATTATACAATGTAAATATACTCTAGTCTACAAGCGCTTAAGACTCTTATTGATGCAAAGCCTAAGAGACATGCGGTGGATTTAGCATGTATGTAAAAAGTTCAAGAATGTCAGGCATAATCGATCCTCCACTCTATAAATTCGCAAGCTTCGGTTTAGGTCTGATTGCACGATGTTCACTTGAACTTTTCTTAAGGACCATAATTCAATTGTTTTTGAGTTTTTCTCAACCATATGGTTCTCAGCATGGCGTAATTTTAATCTATAAAGGAAAGAAGTTATTTTTAAGGTAAAACTCATGAAAGTTCTAAGTAAGTAAGTGCATAGCATTTTTTATTTTTCTACTACTCATTCTACCTCTAACTATGGTCCGTGATTTTTTACCGCACTACTCAATTATTTTGATGTAAGTTTTCGATATGATATAATATTTGTTTGTTTGAAGAAAAATTTCTTGTATTATTGAGTAAGTTTTCTCCATTTGCATTTCTCAGTTTGGATTCGGCAAGTGCCTAGTATTTGTTGATCTGAGTAATAAGACAGTATTTAATATATGCGGAGAAAACATCTGCTTGAACTCTCAAGAATGAATGTATCTATAGTCGCATAATATCGATGGATTGCTCGAGCATTTTAGCATCTTGTTCGGGTGACGCCACTATTCTCTATGATCGAAGTCATACTCGCTACATTCTGAAAGCCACTAACGGTAAAGCGGGCTTACTGGAAGAAAACTCACATTTTCGATGATATACAGGTTTTGATATGTTTCTTACTTCTGCGCATTTTTATATTCAGATGTTTTTGCAGTCATCATGTTTAACTCGGACAATGGAATGGGGAAAAGACCTCAGGTTTGATGTATTATGTAGGAAGGACGACTTTATACGAATGATCGTCCTTTTCACACTAGACATCTAGCAAATAAGGCGATATCTCGTTCCACATAAGATTTTTCATGTGTGTGAGATCGAAACGACCTCAGCAAGTCAATAGAATTCTAGCGTGTAAGTGTTCTTTTTTTTTTCTGTATGCCACATATCCATATCCGAATGTAACATTAATGTCGTATATACGAGATAAAGACAAAGACAAATACGCTAGAGTTCTAACAAAACAGAAAGAGAACAACGATATGAATATGCAAAAAGAGATATCCCCTTATTTGCTAGTTCTCTATTCTGTATTATGCACACATGAAGAAAACAACAAAAAAGTAATTTGAGCCCTAGCAGTTAAAAAGAATGCGATTGACTCTCATTCATTCTATTCTCATTCCCATTGTTTTTCTCTATCTATGGCTCATTTTTGCGTTACAAGCAAAAGAAAATCTATGAAATGGATTAGTAGAATTGAGTCATAGATAGAGAAAAACTGGGAATGAGAATAGAATGAATGAGAATCAATCGCATTCTTTTTAACTGCTAGAGCTCTATTAGAAAACTATAACAAATAATAGCGGGATATCTCTTTTCGCATATCTTTCTGTTCTCTTTCTTTTCTATCGGCGGCGCGCTGAGACGAAAAAATATCGGCATATGGGATACCTTATGTGGAACGAGATATCTCGTTGTTTACTTAATTCCTAATAATAGAGCCGTATCAAGTAAGGAATACCGCTATCTTGTGAAATAATTCCAGTTTTGAATGGGATATAGCCTAGTTTGTAGTGTTCGCTGTGCTGAATAAGAATATGACAATCTTTTTTCGCCATACAGCTTGGTTCAGAAGTTATACGGATTTTAAGATATAATCAAGTCATTGTATTCATGCAGCCTCTTCTGCTATTCATTAAGTCGACTGGATGAAACTCAAGGAGACTTATTACTTTTCACCTCGGTGTTACCTAGCAAAATTCTTCTTTCTTTCTTTCTTTCCATATTATTTTTTTCTTTCCAGTCAGCTACTCGTTGTAGGTTAGTTCTAGATAATTGTAGAGATTCGGGAAAAGATCAATCGAATGTATGACACTTGTAGAACAAAGCCGTATGGGGATAAAGAATTCTTACGAGCTCTACAAACTAGGCTATATCCCATTAAAAACTGGAATTAATAGTTGATGCACGTCCCTTGTTAATAAAAATAATAAACAACTGATTTTAAGCGTGCTCGTTTAAAGTTTCTGCAAAATGCATTTGAGCGAGTTTTTTTCTGACCAAACATACATAACGTAGTTTTTAAAAATTTTTACATACAGACATTTAAAAATAGTCAGTCGATGACTCATTCATAGCTTAACACAGAATCTTTTCAAGTAGAACGTATAAGTCATTGATGTTTAAGCGTGTTCATATCAGACTAATACCATTAAGGAAATAAAGACCAAAAGTTTGCTCGTGCATTTCTAGTGATTTCATTAAACTAAGTCATTATTGAAAGAATTGCACTAATGTATAATGATAATAATTTTTCCAAAGTAGAGCAAGTGGACAAAGCTCAGACAAGCTTTGTTAAGAAACTAAAACTAGTAATAAGCAAGAAAATTCTTCATTGACACAGAAAGAGAGAAGGAATCTCACATGACGGGACATAAAAAAAGTCTTTCCTATTATATATTTGTGATAAAGTACAGAAAAAATTGTCTTTTCGTTACAGAAATGCATTAAATTTTCAATTAGTTTGTGAGTGTAAGTCCAAAGAAAAGATAAGACAAATTACAAAGGGTTATGCTTTTGTTCTACTATATTTATCTTATTATTCTCTGTTTTCAGATTTATTTTGTAGCTAAATAAGGATTGAATGGGTTGTTGTAAAAGTGCTCAATACGGATGTTGCATTGCCATTGATGATGATGAATCGATTATTTTAAATAAACCAACAGGAAAGGAGATTCGTCACGGACCCGGTTGGAATTTTTTCCCTTGCTGGTATGCTTAAAGAGAATAGTAGTTCTGTGATATAACTTATACTTCTCATCAATGGTTAATAGGTATGATGTAAACGTTATTAAGTCGATTCCATTACAAAGAAATGAATATTTAGTCGTCAAACATATTATTAATGATAGAAAATCAAAAGCACATGCTACAAACACTAGTAATAAGGAGGAAGGAATTGAATTTATAAATGCTGATGCCGCAAGTGAGGATGCGAAATTGATGGAAATAATTCATGGTCCACAAATATATCGTATACGGAATCCATATGATCAAATATCGGATCATACGGTCAATAGGGGTATTAAACAGATGTTAAATTTGTCATCAACACAATACTTGATTGTTACAAGTAACTTTTATATGTAAAATTTCATGCAATTCTATTTCTAATCTCTCTTTTTGTTCACTATTAAGATAAATTCAACGGTGAAAAAAAAGTTGAACGTGGTCCTAAATTATATTGTCCGCGTCCATCTGACGACATTAGCGATATTCGAAATATGTACAATTTATCATCAACCGAATATATTATTGTAACAGGTAAAGTGCTTTAAAGTACATTTGATCAAAATATTTCACCAAATTTGCCTTTAGATGAATCATCGGGAGAAAAAAATACCGTTCCTGGTCCGCAACTCTTCTGCCCGAAAGCATATGATAAAATAAGTGTTGTTTACAGTTATATCGTTCTTAATCACACAAATTATTGTCGAATTATTGATAGTCGAACAGGTGTGATGAGAATGGAAGAGGGTCCAAAAACATTTGCTCTTGGTCCATATGAATCACTTATTAAACTAGACAATCAGACAATATTTGATATTATCAACATTGATAATGAAAATGCCGTACTTGTCAAAAATTTGGGTATATTCATGATATATTAAATTGATCTTGAATCTTACTATCCTTATCCTTTTTATCGATTTTTTAGATACTGGTTTCGATGAATTAATAACAAAACCTCAAAAATTCATTCCATCATTTACACAAAAATTTTTAGAAATTCGAAAATTAATTAAACTTGCTCCGTACGAAAATATGGTTCTGATCGATAAAGATGGTCAGTTTTGTTTTTGAACGTGTTAAATGGAATTATAAAATCATTTTTCTTTGATGTTTTAGGACAACATATTTTGAAAAATGGTTTGAAAGATAAATCGTTCTTCATTTATCCCTATCAACAAGTCTATACTCAAGAATGGTCCAATGATCTGAATAAAAATCATAAAAGCATTAATAAAGTCGATCGATTTGATACACGTAACCAATGTAAGGAAAAAAGAAAGAATTTATATTAAATTAACAAATACTGAGATTTTCTCTTGTCTAGATATGGACTATGAATTTCTTGTACGAACGGCTGATAATGTTGAAATTATTCTTGATGTCTCCATCTTTTGGCAAATTACGGACTTGTATAAACTTGTTTTGGTAACAATGGATCCACCAGAAGATATCTGTAAGTAAAAACATTATACAATGATAAATTTTTATATCGGCTGTCATATTCTATCAAATTATGCCCTACTGACTCCAAATAATCAATAAAAATTTGAAATTATATTTTATCTAATTTCGTCTTTTCAGGTAATCATACTCGTTCACAAATATTAAGTGAAGTATCAAAATATAATATGAAAGGTAAAAAGACAGTGATTGTCTTTTGTAATAATTTTTATAAAGTAAAATATATTTTTTTTATACTTAGAATTTATGGAATTACCAAATAATATGCTAATCGATTCTGTAAATAAAGATGATAATTTCTATAATAGTCGTGGTGTCAATGTTATACGTGTAGAAGTATTACAAAAACGTTGTAAAGATGCTGAAATACAAAAAATATTTAAACAAATAATTGATGAAAAAACAAATCGTATTAAAAATAATGAGAAACAAGAGGCGAGTAATGAAATTCGTCTACGTGATTTAACTGGTCAAATTGATGCTGAAAAATTATTTGGTACTTTATTGAAAATTAAAAAAGAAAATGAACGTCAAGAAAATCAAGCTGATGGTATTGCCGAAGGTTCAAAAATACAAAATTTTATTAATAATCTTGGTGATGATATTCCTCTAGAGAAGAAGTTACAAATTTACTTTGATATACAAAATACAAAACGTCTCGAACTTTTAGCAAGTAATAAGACATCGATGTATTTAACACCAAAAGAAGTCGATACAAAGGTGGTCAACGTCAATACAATGTATTCAACAAATGATGTAGTTCAACAAAAAGACTTGAATCGTATAAATATTGAAGTTTAATCATTAATAATTATTTTGTTTCTTCTATACTTTCAATATGGTATTAATCAGATATATACTGTGTTTTTTGTGTTAGGAAAACGATGTTCAACTTAAGTAGACAGACTGAATATTTTTCTGTTTATTACTGTCGTTTATTTGATAAAAATTGTGTATTGTTGTTTTTTTTGTCTGTATACTCTTTAATTTTTATCAAAAACAAAATGTTTTCTAAAATAATATAAGTATATTTTCTCGAGTATCATTTAGGTTTTTTTTGCTGGTCATACACGACCGTCTGTCAAAGTTCTGAGAATATAAATTTTATTGTTTGTGAGATATGTGTTTTATTTAATCACTTATTGTTTTTTAATAATACATTCATTATCAATATTAATAACAGACTTATCATATCTAACGAGGATTCGAGTACCAAGAAAAAAGTTTTTATTAAAGATTCGTTCATCAGAGCTAAAATGCAGAACTCTAGAAATACAATTTAATTATTAACGGATGATATCATTGTTTATCCTTTAATAATACTATATGTCAAATTTATTATTTTTAAACCTCTTCTATATTAGAACGAAAATAAAATGTTAAATATCTGCTGCATATGCTACAGTAGTTAGCTGACCGAAGAAAACAATAACAGTGAAAATTATAAACGGCTTTTCATTTTCCATATTTTTCTGTCTATTATGATGAGAATATAACAAAAGATTAAAAATAACACAACTAATCTAAACATAGATATAAAAATGCGATATATACATAAATGAGATTACTTCTCAAAGGATCATATAAGTATGATCCATTTTCGTAAGAAATACAATAAAAAACATAGTAGCAATAAAACACTACTACAACAGATCACATAAAAGACTGGAATGTACAGAAAATATGTAGAAATATATTTATATATGTATATTCTATCGAAAATACTAAAGCTGGAAGAATAAGCCGAAAGATTTATGTATAAAATAAAATTAAGAATTAATAGTACGTATAAAATGGTCGGTTTTTTTTATTATAATAAAAGTAGCGTATGTACAAAATAAATTGGACGCAAAATATGTCATTGCGTTGTGGACGTTTTCAGTAAAGAAATATAGAGATCATTCTTACGCAATAATGAAGAACTATGGAAATTGTTGAATAATGTATAACGAAACAACAGCTATTATTAATAGAAAAAATGATATCTTTTTCAGTGCAGTCCTATTACACCCATCACGATTTTCACAATAACATACAGCTACTTCTAAACCGTATTCATCAACAAAATAACGACATCCTTGAGCTACGCCTATAACAAAGAAAAAATTCATTGATATATAGTGCATAGATCTGTTTTCTCTTACAACCCAAAGACAAAAAAATGTCTATGTGGTTTCTGACACATTAATTTTCACTCTGTTCAAAACAGTAGAAGCAATTAATCTTGTTGTCAATGAGGATTGTAAGGAAAACGAATAGCTTACCTAAAGTTGAACGAGATGCACATGAACGTATCACAGTTTTAAATCCTTTTGCTACAAGAAAAATAATACAATTATAGTAGAAATGAGATGGATAACAAGTAGAAGTTACCGTAGAGTGTATCATAAGATTCTTTAACCATTTTCATACACATATGACCTGGAACATAAGATTCCAAACTGAAACAGTCAACTAATGCATTTTTTGTTTCGTCAAATTTTCCAAACGCTGGACAAAATTCATCTTCTTCGCTACTACATTGATAACATTGTATTCCAAATACTAAAATATATCATGGAAAATTTTTCGTTCATAGATGAACAGATATAACATACATACCAGATGTGAACAGAGAAATTAGTAACAATGCACAAATAAATAACAAATTCATTATTATCTGAAACTATTTTAATGAGTATACAAATGAAATTTGAAAATATTGTGCACCACACCAAGCTGAAGAAATTTAAAAATAAAAATTATGTTTCTAAAACATACTGTTCATCGTGACAAATAATACGAATTGGTGTGAGAAATGAAAACAAATCTCAGATAGATTACCGTAAGTATTTTTAAAGCAGACAAAATATTGCGGAGTACACTTATGAAATACAGAGAAATCTTACCAGCAATTTCTGTCTTTTGTGAAAAGAAGTGGATTGAAAGATTGGACACATCTGAGCAGGACTGGTTCGAAGGGGTTAGGATTGGGGGGTGGGGCACAGTTCAAAATCACACAGAACGCAAGAAGAATCTTAAGCTTTGCTGTAGAAAAATAAAAAATTTTCAAAACTGGGGAGAGGGGAGGGAGGGTTACTCGCCCGACCCGTGCCATCCTTGTAACTGAGCTAAATCTTATAAAGAAGGATTAAGATCATCGATTCACATGTATTTGACATCAACATTATTTGAAAAAAAACTAATTACCTCTCCTTGGAGAATATACACTTGGAAAAAGTAACAAGACTAGATAAAAGAAAAAAAGTCTTTCAACAGAAAAAAGAATGCCTGTAACACTGGAAATTGAGTGAAAGCACGAAAATTTTTTAGTAAATAAATTAGACTCAGAGTATTTAATGAATGATAAATATTATGAACGTAAAAAAGAGCTCAGACCCATCCTCACCGTCTTTTGATAGCTGTATTTCTATTAATGAAGATGAATGTGATGATATAATACAACAAAAATTTATAAATAACATCTATACGTAGTTTTTAAACTTTCTATTCTTTTGTTACGAATCAATATGGTTTCAAAAAGTCTCATTTTATGTAATATACGATTACAGTCTATTTTATCATACACAAACATTCAGTCAATAAACAACATTTATATTTTCCTCTTAATTCGGCCTTCACTGTTAACGCGACGGAATGAATGCGAAGCAATTAGTATTAAGACATTACCACCCATCAGAAATCGATCTGGACGTAACGGTTGGGGAACGATCGCCCTTTTATTAAAAAATATGGTCACGGTAAAGTTTTCGAAACTGCAACTGTCAGCTTTCTGAAAATGTCGCCCGAACATGAATCGAAATGAAACTTCGTATTTCTCAAAAATCTTCGGTCTTAAAAATTATAGAGTTCAACTTGGGCACATGAATAGAAAGAGCGAATATCGCCATGTTTGATTAACGCATCTGTGCCGTTTCAATGACGCATATTTCTCGTTAGTTATATACTGGCTGGTTTCTGATCAATCATCTAATTGTTAAGAAAAATAGCTTTATTACAGTTTAGTTTGAGACAAGATAAGCGAAATGCACTTAACTTATCGTATTTTATAGAAAACAGCGTATTTTGAATAATTAAATGTTGATGGTAGAGTTTTGCCCTTAACTTATTTGAACTTATCTCGATCAGTGACCGGTGTTTTTAATAGCACGGTAGACAAACGGACTTGCTAATTAGGATATTCCACCATGAAAAACTAAAATCTGCTGTAATTTAAATTGTGTTTCTAACTGTAAATCTGATTGTGAAGTGAATTTTGATCGAATTGTAAATTCTAACTGTAAAGTTGATCCCACAGTAGCAAACTCGTAGCAAATCTGAGGTTTTAACGGTTTTTACAAATTCAAGACGATCATCATTAATGTTAGGGTATACTATGCGGTAAAATCACTGTAAATTGACTTGGACAACAGCAACTAATGCGTAACCCAACTAATGCGTAACCAGGTTACGCATTAGTTGCTGTTATCAGCATGAATTTTATACTTTAGTGGTTACTACCCTACTCTAGCCCATCTATGATAGGGAAAACTGATGGTTCCCAGGACACAACGAAAGGACTAAATAGTTTTGTTATTGTCGTTATACTTTGCCATCTAATTTCTTTTTCATTCATATTTATTTATTTATTAATTTCACATAGCTCTCCCTACTGTGCATTGTTTTTACATCTCAATTGTTTAGAGGAAAACAAGATTCGTTTTAAGTACAGACTTCTAAAAATAACTAATATTTTTCTGTTTTGTTTGATACGTTGGTTTCATGTGTTTTGTTCTGTTCTATTTTATTGTACAGACTGTTCTTTACTGAACGTTTCTTCTATCATGCTGTGTTCTATTATTTTTCAAAAAAACATTATTAGAATGAATGTAGATCAAAAGAAACTGCAGACGATCAAGTTCATCGTATTTTATTCATGTAATCATTCTACTTTCAGTTTTGAATATATATGCAGAATCAAACAAAACCCAAAATTATAGCTTGACTGATTTTATTTTAAAGAATTTATTATCACGTTTCTTGAGTTTAAAAAAATTATGTTAGATTCCAATTTTAATATGGTATTACGCGATTTTCTTCATGGATTTTATTGCATTGGAGAAGAATGTGAAAAAGAGAAAAAGGTTAGATATTATTATCTTATACATCCATCTATCAGTAATTTCTTTTTTTTCACTAAATCAAATATATTTTAGATATGTCTAAGATTGCGTTTTTCATTCCGTATCATACTGGCTATGCTCATTCTAACCTTGTCGAAGCATTTGCAAGTTACTCAAGCGATGTCCATGTGTTTATTTACAATTGGAATCCACAAAAGAAAATGATTCAAGATTATTTTAGAACAACAAATAAGAATATTTTTGTACACGACTTTAATCTTGATACACTATTCACACAGGTATCTCTAACAACAATACCGGTGGTTATTATTTTAACAGCATCATTAAATTACTTATTTGGCAAAATTCAACTAAAAATTTTCAATTTAATAAAAAATAATGTTTCTTCTATCATCGACATTTATGCAGTGGGTCATTGTATGTTTGGTTGTCAGAGTTGTGCATACGAACATACACATCGTTTACCGATAACATTTACAAATTATATGTTAACAAAAAATGAACGAAAGGAAGATAGTGATAAATCCAATCAGATATTGATTTGTCCAAGTTATTCATTTGAACAAGCACAAACAAGTCTATTATCGAATAATGTTATTGTAGATTATATTATTTCATTTCAGTTTCCGTACACAATTAAATTTCATCCATTAACTTACGATTGTTGGTATGATAATAATAAAGAACATCCATTTTTATCACTTACTGAACTAGAAAAACAGAATACTGAACGATTAATTCAATCTTCATCAGCTAAAATTATTCCAATTAACGAAAAAAATACTTTAAAATTAATTGAATTAGCCGATTTAATTATATGTGATTCAAATTCATCTATACCATTTGAAACATTATATTTTCAAAACAAATTTATATTTGTTTATGAAACATATCAATATCCAATTTCAAATAATAATGATAAAAATTTTCAAACATATTTTCATGTTTTCCATCATAGATATGAATTAGAAACATTAATTGAACAATATTTGAATAAAACATTAGAATGTAAAACAATGAATAGTAGAGAATATTTTTTGAGTAAATATGATACACCTGACGGAAATGAAATTGAAAAGTTGGCTAGAATACGAAAATGGGATACTGTTAATCCGAAGACAAATGATACTAATATTTCCGTTGATGATATTAAATTACAATTAAAAGGGCAATTTGACTCAACACCAACGGGCATGTACGCATTAGGAGAATATACGCTAGCCGAAGTTCTCCATAGCTTTACAATTGATGATGAATTTAAATCATTACTACAAAATTCTGAACAGCTATAAACTATTCTCAAATTGTTATCGTCTTGAGCTAGTTTAATACACAGTTCTATGTGTAGTAAATTTGTTTGCAAATTTTGTGAAGTTTTTTGCTTTTTTTCTTCATGAAAGTATACGTCATTGTTTGATTTATAATCGTGAATTTTAAATATTTCTATTATTATTTGATAAAGTTAATGAACTTTCTTCTTTGTTTGATAGCTGAACTCTTTTTTTTTCTGAATATTTTTCTTTTTGTTTTTAGATGTAGAAAACGGTCACTATTTACGGACAATATATCTCCTATTATACATGATTTTTCTCCTTTGTCGTCTTCCATTTTTTAATATTAATGTCGTCGTCAATCGATCGAAAATCAATTATTTCAAAAAATAATATTTTCAGCAGCAATGCCAAACACACTGATAATGAATTAAGTCGAGGATTATCAACATCAACGACTACTTCCTCATCAACGGATAGTTCAAGTGATGATGAGGATTTTTATGATGCACCCGAAATACCTGATTCAGATTTGTAAGTATATCTATATTTTGTAGTGAGAGTCTGAAAAATTTATTGTTTTAATAAATTCATTGTTTAACATTATCATTTTCTAGAACATCTGTACAACAGTCGATATCTAATGTCAACACACAACAAAATACAGTATGTTTTATTTATACTAATTTACTATTTTATTCAACTTTTGTTTTTATTTAGGAACAACTTTATAAAATAACATTAAATCAGTCACAAATGAATGATTTACAAAGACGTGATAAACTATCTTTTTTACGTTCACAAGAAGAAAAGGGTGATTTATCTTATAGTCAAATACCAAATTTATTTCAACAAACAAACGTTCAAAAGTCTATTTATTCACCATCTCTTGATACCTCAACAGTAGGAATATATGATCGAGAAACAGAACAACACCAGTCTCTAGAAGAAAAATATCCGCCAGATTTATTAAAAGATCATATCTCAAATACTGATCGAAAACGAAAAAAAAAACAAGTAAGTTAGATTTTATTTACGTATGAAAACGTTTGATTTTAAGTCATCTTATATACTTACTACTTTCATCTATTTATTTTAGGCTCCGTCTGTACTAAGACAAAATGATATTTCATTTTCACAGCAGTCTCCTTCACAATCCTATCATATGTCACGTGCTAAAACATGGCCAAGTAATGTTGAATCAAACAATCACAGTCAAAACGATTTATCATCCGATTTTTCTCCACGTTCACCGACTTTGTCGATTACGAGTAATCCATTGATTGATGAACAATACCAACAACATCACCAACACAAAAATTGTTGTCCAAATTGTTTCGCCTCTTTTCCTTCCCCATCCTCGCAACAACCATCAAGATTTGATAACTATTCTGCTTCTACTAACCATCGCACTTCTTCATTTTCGTCTTCATCAGATACTGTACCTGTTATCTTTTTACCACGTTCAGTTTTAGACAATATTCATCAAAATACAACTCCATCATTTCAACAACAACATTCATTACCTGTTTCATCACCCACTTGTACAACATTTCCTTATTCGAATAGAAATCATAGAACACCAACAATTTTTGATCCAAGAAAATTAACGGCCATTTCTGAACCAGTTAATTTAGATACAATCGATTGTATAACAAAATTTGGTGGATTAACACGTGGTGGTCAAACATTGAATGATGATGAAATAATGAAACAGCCAATTGTCAAAAATTTAGATTACGGAAAATATGTACCGTTGCAAGAGGCTGTACCAAAAGAATTTATGAATCCTATGACAATGCAAATATTAAAAACAGTTAATGCCAGTGCAAAGTACGCGAATAAATCTAAATTTACAGAATGATAAATTTTTTTTTGTTTTGTATTCAAGTTCTAGTAGTACAAGCATGAATAATTCACTTAGAAGAAATTCAACACCAAATGATTATCATCATAATTATTCCCCAACTGTCATAAAGAATGAAACACATTCAACTAGAGCAAGTAATGACGAACTCGATTCAATATCAACATCATCTGAAGCAAGTACGAAATCCAGTCATACAACAGCTGCATCAACATCAACGACAAAAGCATCACAAACAGCCGTAAAAAATTTATTAAAAGGAAGTAAAAAAAGATTCACAAAACTTGTCAAGAAAAAATGGCTCAAAATTCATACAAAAGGAAGAAAAGGTGGGTAGTTAATATATTTGATCAAGCAAAAAATCGATATGAGTTTTAATACAATTCTAAAAAGTATCATTTAACGAATCTTTTCTGTTCATTTAGCTAATGGTGATAGTGAACATGAAGAATTTGACGACGAAAGTGACGATGATAAAGATATTGTATTAAATGATAGTGATGTGAAATACAAATCATCAAGAAATTTGACGGGTCATTCGATATTTGATAAAACACAATTATTACAGACAATAGTTACAGCGCATAATGGTCCGATCTGGTGTATGCGCTTTTCTCCAGACGGTCGTTTACTAGGTGAGTAAATACGATAGCTGAAACGTCATCTATTTGGTGAAGTAATTAGTGAGAAACTTTTTTATCTAGAAGCTAAAAGAGGCAGAATTTTAAACTGTTGAGTTTTTTGTTTGTTAAGCGACTGGTGGACAAGATACTTTGTTGAAAGTATGGATGTTTAAAACGATGCATACAACCCTTGATGAATATTCTGATGTTACAACAGAGTCAAAATCAAAAGAATCACAAGCAGCTGATGCGTTAGCTCAACGTTTTCATGAATTTGATATTACTAATCGTACAACGACATCCGATACAACGGCCAATCCAATGCTGGGTTTAAATGAAAATCAAGCACCATTATATCCAAAACCATTTTGTGAGTTGACAGGTCATCTCGCTGCTGTTCTTGATATTGCTTGGTCAAAATCACATTTTATGTTATCATCATCGATGGATAAAACTGTTCGACTTTGGCATTTAAGTCGAAAAGAATGTCTTTGTTTTTTTCGTCATATTGATTTTGTATCGGCAATTGCCTTTCATCCAAGAGATGATCGATATTTTGTGAGTGCATCTTTAGATGGTAAGAGATATTATAATATATAGTATTCGTTTATAGAATATTCAAGAAATTATTTGTTATTAGGTCATGTTCGTCTATGGCATATACCAGATAAGAAAGTTATTTATTGGAATCAAATACAAGCACAAACAAATCCAACATCATCGACAAATGCAAATTTAATAACAGCAATTAATTTTTGTGATGATGGTAAAAAAGTGATTGTTGGCACATTCGATGGTCGATTTATAGTATATACTGATTCGTTAGTATACGATACAGTGATGAATATTGGAGATAAAAATAATAATCGATCGAGAAAAAAACGACGAAAACCAAGAAAAATTACTGGTATTGAAGCCATGAATTTAAATTCCTCTAAAGTATGTATTTCTATCTATATTTCTCATTTTTTTTTAGTGAAAATAAAATAAAATTAAACAGCTTGTTTATCTATTAATACTTGAGACAACTAATATTTCTTTTCTTTGAAAAACAAAACTTTTTTCTTATATTTAGATATTAATTACATCAAATGATTCTCGTATACGTTTATATGATATTAAAACGAAAGAAATAGAAAGAAAATATCGTGGTTATTCGAATAATTCAAGTCAAATTCGTGCATCGTTTAGTCACGATGATCGTTATATTATCAGGTAAGAGAAAAATATTCTTAATTTCTAATATTTTTCTGTTTCAATATTAAAAATCTATGTATATAGCGGAAGTGAAGATAGTTGGTTCTACATATGGCAAACAGTGCCTGTAGATGACGTATCGATAAATAACAAATATTCAAAATTATCAAAAAAGCAACGTCGACATTTTGATCGTGCTTGGGAACGAATAAGAGGTAATATTAAAATAGTTTTAAAAAGTACAATGAGGTGAGAGGTGAGGAATTTCATTAATTGTGTTGATTAAGTGATATCGACTATGAATTTTTTACTACATTTCATCTTTTAGACTCAATTTTGGAAAACATCTTCATTGTGAAAAACCGGAAAAAACACATTTTTTAGCTAGTTTTCAATTTTTCACCACGAAAGAAGTGCTTCTCAAGCTTGAGTTTGGAACACGAAATGTAGCAAACTCTGTCATTTTCTGAATAACTCGAGAATGAAAAGGGATAGAGACTATCGGTTTTCACCATACAATAGCCAAGACTTTCTAGAATTTTTACTTAAATACATAAATACATTTATTTTTGTCCCTTTTTGGAAGACTAGTTGGGGAGAAATTTTGTTAGTTTTTCGCCTTGAAATTCAATGTTCTAGAGTACCGTGTAATATTTCTAATGTATGTGTATGCGTCGACCCTTAGTTTCTCAGGTTTCTGTCTCCTCTACGTTTTAAAATGATGTCTCTAGGCTGAGTTATGAATTTTTTTCAGAAAGAACCTCATATTTCAAAAGTGATCCACGATCGTGAAAGCGCTGCTTTCAGTAACCATTAGGAGCCAGCAAAGAAAATTCATAGTATAAATAGAGGAGAGTCAGGACTACATTTTAGTAAAAAGAAAAAGTTTTCATCTCTCTTGAATCAAGAGTTAATAGGATTTTTACGGGAAAAAAATGAAACGCTTATATATTATGAACCATCCAGTAAAAGACGCTTAAACTTGCTGGGTGATCAGGATTCAGTGAGTGCTGAGAGTGAGTACTACACAAAACTAGAAGTTCTTAGCTATCATGGTTCATGAGTTACAGGGGTCGGATACTTTTCAAGAGTACTGTAGGATGCCGGTGATCTACATCGTCGTCAATGTGTCAAATGAGAATGCACTCATAAACAAGTTGAACTGATAGAGAAAATGTAATAAATATGAACTCTTATCTACCTGAAGTAACAGGCAAAACTGATCAAACTTTTCGGGTTACAATAGACCATAATAGACTTTTAACAGTAAAGATGTGTCGAAAATCAAAAATACACTTTGACAAAATATTCTCACACATTATTTTCTTAAATTATATTAAGCCGTTTTCTCATTAAACCATCTTTCTTTTTTTTTTATTGAATATCGTCGACGTTTCACCCTATATTTCATATATCTATTTACTTGTTCCTTTCTACTCTTGATCTTTAAATATATCGTCTTTGACAATAGCCTAAAGATAAGTTGCAACGTCAACAGTGTCCAATAAATAGAGTTTATTATTATGACTAATGTTATTTAAGCCAACTATTAATTAATTTTCTGCCTCTACATTCTTCAAAGTCAAAGGATAAACGAAGAACTCTCTAGTGTGTATGTCACAATATCTGATCGAACAATATTTTTATCTTAAAAACATTTATTTTTATTTTTAATTTTTAGTACACAATAGTGTCGTGACATCAGCAATATTTGCTCCTAATCCTGCATTAATCATGGATTATGTTTATACTCATACTAATTCACCTTCTCTTCCTGTTGCCATTCCTCCATTACTTAATCCTAGTCAAAAATTATCGCGTAATATTACAACAGCTAATTCTACGAAAGTTAGTTCACGAACTTATATGAACAATCACAATGGAAACAATGATTATACAATTCCACCGTATGTTATCGTAACAGCTGATGCCAAAGGTCAATTAAAAATACTTGTCAATAAATTTCGAATCTAAATTAGAAAAAATGTCTTCTTTTTTTTTTTTATAATTATCTTTAAAAATGTTTCTACATATCGATAAATCTTTAATTATGTGCATTCGAAACTTTTTCACATGTGATACATTCAAGTGTTTTTTTTTTTCATTGTTTGTGCAGAAAAAAAAGCGTTTTTTTTTTTGTATTTTTTACATAAATATATATATGTCTGTGTATTTGTTTGTGTTTGTTTTTTCTTTTTTTGTTGTTATTAATACTGATAATAATAGAATGATCAGAATAATAAAACAGTCATTCGGTTTTTTTTAAATTAAATTCATTTTTGTCTTCTTCTATATTATTATAATATCTTTCTTCCAAATGATCGATGAGAATTGAATATCTTTTGCTTGAAATTTTGTTAAAATATATATCTAGTGAACATTCTGATTAAAAAAGAAAAAGAAGACAATAGAATTGAGTACTAATATTTATGTTTATCATTTTGTTGTATGATGAACGTCTGCCTGATTAAGAAATTTTTTCCATATTAATGGAATAATTAATTTTAAAAGGGAAAATAGGAAAATAAATTGTTTACACCAGAGATTATCCGTGAAAAATAGTATGTACATGACAATTCATCATTTTGTTTTTAATGACTTTATTTGTATTTTTATTTTCTATCATTCTTACGTGTTACCTGTCTATGAAAAAATAATGAATAATTAAAATTATTCATCCTAAAATTAACTGATTAATCGTACGTTTTTATTATTATTTTATTTTTAATACAAAGAAAATCCTTTAGTATAACTGTGGTGGGTAATAGATTGCATCTGACTCGTATTATTATTTGTTTTTACAATTAAGTGATTTTGATTATTATTGATTTGTACTGTATACTAAAGATAGAAATAATTGTTTATTATTTCTGATCGATTTCATTCACCTTTTACGTAGGAATGAATGAATAGATAAACATCCAATCTATCTAACCTTGCTTATTTTTAATAATTGACATTTTTTGTTTTCTTCTTCTCTTCTGATGTATTGATTAGAAGAAGAAGAAACAAAAAGTTAGAAGTATAAAATTATATTGACTAAAAGTACATATAGTCTAACCCTTTCTAGTAAATATTTTCATTTCTAGAGAGTCTACTTCTATTTATCTCTCTTTTCATATTCATCATACAATTTGTTAATGTGCATAATTATTTACTAAAGGTGATTTTTAGTTTATTTTATTGAAAAGATAAATAGTCATGTTGTTTTATGAGTCAAAAAAAGAAAAAGTGGTGGTCATTGATTGTTTTTTTCGATAATAAAATAAGATAACGTTTTTTTCTTTTGTTTGTCTTCTAATAGCTTCATTTACTTTTAGTGAAAAAGGTATACAGGTATACGTTTTATATCTGTATTCAACTCATTTATCTGAGAACAATAAACAAGAATAAACGTTTGTTCTGATTTCTCGAAACAAACTAATTATTAGATGTCTATCTTCTCTTCTTCTTTTTCTTCTTCTTCTTCTTTTCTTAGTACTATCTCTCTGTTGATCAAAAATTTAGGCATATAGTTGTTGTGGCGATAGAATAACACAAAATATATTGCGTTTTATCAATAAAAAGCACATTTATAAGCTTTCTCTCTCGATACTGTGTATATAATGAAAATGAATGATATTCTCGTAATCTTGTTTTTTCTTTCTTCTCTTATATTTATTCATATAGAATTTACAGTACTCAATATATATAGAGGGTGTAGTACAAAGCATCAACTATATTTTGTGGTAAAAAAAAAGTAGTCTTTTGTCTGTTCCAAATTTGCTATTTTCTTGTATCTTACACATCATTAGAAATTATTATATTGTGTCAAATATAAAAGACGAGGGAATTTATATATCCATATATATATATATATATCGAACTTCTCTTACTCTTCTTGAGTTAAAACGAACAAGCACATTATTATCTTCTCTTTTTCTCTCTCTTTTCCTTTCTCTCATCATTCTATTTCCCTTTTGTCTCGTACGGTGTATAACCTAAGATATGTGTATTATTTTTTGTTTTTTCATGTTATGATTATAATTATTAATATTCTGATATGCTAATGTTTTCTAACTTGTATATTGACGATAGATACATACTGTTTTTTTGTTTTTGCGTTTTATAGGTTATTTCTTTTTTTTTTTATTTGTTTTTTCTGCCACTCTGTTAATAATCAAGCTGTTACAATTTCTTCTAAAAAAAAATGCCAAAAATATGTAGAAAAAATAGACATAATTGCTTGTATTCAAACTTTTTTAATCTTAACTACAATTTCGACGTATTATAAACTATATGTTAGATCTAAACGATAGATATTTTTTGTCTTCTTCAATATATGTTGAATATTGATTAGTTAGTCTTATATTGATCAAGAATCATTTTTTTCTTAATTAAACTAACTAACTTTTTTTACTCTTCTATGTTGATATTACTTTACTAATCAAACATTTCTTTTAATTTGATATGTAATTATATGAGATTATAGATACATCTTTTCTTCTCAATCTCAAATAACATATTGTTTTTATCTTTATTTTAAGTTCATGTTTACTTCTTGACTATTCTAATCATGTAAATCGATCATCTAGGAATCAGTTCAATAATATATATATCTATATATCTATATATCTAGCGTATTTTTACTTTATTTGTTATATATATAATTATTCACGTCAGGTATGATAATGTAATTGACAATAGCAAATGTTTCAATCGTTTATGGAAATGAAGACATGATTATGTAAAAAAATTTCACATTAAGACTCAATTTACTCCTACACACATTTTTTTATTTCATATACAAAAAATATGTTTTCTCATCTTTCTCTGTATGTCGTATTAGAGTCACAGTCGTTATAACTCAATTTTGATAGATATAAAATGTTTTTAGGGCAAATATGAGGAAAATTTGTTAATGTTGAGATATAAATACATATAGAGATTGAGAAGGAAAAAAACCGTCGGTCAAAATGAGTGATGGATTAGAGAGTTGATTAGAGAGTATAATAGAAATACGTATGTGTCTGCATCTGTTTATGATTTTTGTTCTCACACGAGACAAATTATTCGATTTAGTTTATTCTTTTTTTTTTGTTAAATAAATAAATAAATAAATGACTAAATATATTACGCACATGTCTACAACATCATCTGTTTGTTACTGTAAAATCTTTAACCGTATTAGAGTGAAAAAGCAGGTGGATTTTTAATCCAAAATGTATATTTCATATTTCATCTATTTTTCCGATCACGTTCACTCCTTTTTTTTTCTTCTTCGACCATCATTAAACGTATTTTTTCGTTACGGTGAATGACAATAAAGGCATCCAATCATTTTATCTAGAACTGGAACTTTTTTTCTTCTTATTAATGGCACTGGAGAAACGATAGATACTAGAAAGGTAAGCTGATGAACTCTTTTTGTATGATAAATAATCTGTAATAATTATTATTATTTGCAATTAGAAAAAAAGAATAGGAATTAGTATCCTAATGGTAGTACAAGATTATTCACAACTGTATTGAGAAACACAAAAATAATTTGTAATCACTGTTTATGCAGTTCACTTCGAAGCTGACCTTATGTGAGTTAAATAAATATTTTGTCCAACTAGTGATTACTACTGTTTCTGAACGTGAGCACTATCTAAAAGCGTTCTTATTTTAATTTAAAAAAATTTCATATTTTACATCTGTAGGGATTCAATTTTGAACAGTGTCTATCGATAATCCTCTGTCACCATTTGCTACTCATTAGAAACTTGTCATTTTTGAAGTTTCTTAGACATAATCAAAGTATCATCCATCCTTTTACAGTATAATCTGCAAAGGTATACAATGTTATCCAAGTTTCAGTACACTATCGAGAAAATCTGATAGTATTTTGTCGTCGTATCTTTCCTAAAGTTATTTGCGGATAGATTTGAGAAACGTTTTCTTTTTTTACAATCTAATAGTCTTGAGCTAAGGATTAGATAAAAGCGGCGGATAAAATAACTAGGTCCGATCAGAGGTGCAGAATCTATCCCATAAGAATGAAAAACTTTCCTTCACGGAAGAATTTCTAAAAAGTTCCTTAGTATTGTCGGAACATTTTCTTCTGCAACTAATTTTTTAGTAAAAATTTTGTTTTGTTCAAATTTTTCTAAAAAAAGTTCTCCACCGACAGTCATCAGAGCAAACAGTTATATTCTATACCTCTGACTTAGACATAAGCAGGAAAAAATCGAACGTTACCGATCTATTTGTGATGATATTGGATTAAACGTACTAAAGTTTGATGTTTCAGTTGTTTGACAATTCTTTTTTAGTATATGTAGATTTTTCTAAGATAATATATATATGAGTCGATTACATATCTTGGACATTAGATGAATCACGATCAAAATTAGAGAACATTCATTTTAAGTGTTATAAAATGTTGTTTTGAGAAAAAAGCTTTTAGGTATACTCATTGTGCGTTAAATGGAATGTCAACATGCCTTCATTTCGCATAATCTGTTAGTTTTTAATTCATATCAAAACATTGTACCGTAAAAATGCGTTGTTTTTTATGTCGTATTTATTTTTCGTTAATATTTTTGTTTTGCCTTTCTATTATTCAATCACAACCATCTTTAAATATGGAACATATTGTGCTCCTCCTACAAAAACACACGTTTTTTGACTATAGGGCAATATAAAAGAGAAATAAATAATAACAGACAGAAGAATATAGAGAATATTGTACGGATGAGAAGAATATGAATCTATAGAATAAATAGTATTTTTTCTCTCTTGTCTTGAAAGTGTCTTTAATTGATCGGATGCGACAGTAATCGGCTTGACTTATTATTAAGTACTCATAAAATTTATTGATGATAATAACAAAAAAAAAGATTAAGCAGTATTACGTGTATGTGTGAAGAGTGTAAAACTTTCTTAAAACATGTAATTTTGTATATAGAGCTTCTGGTCTCTTTTTAGCTTGTTTGACGTCATAAATTTTCAGTTCTTTTACAAAATGTATGTAATAAACGAATTTAAGACTGATATTTTTATTGAATGGAATTTTATAGTAGAAAATATCAAATTTTCCACTTTTTCTCATTAGTGATCAGTAAAAATTGTCTATGTGACTACGTATAAAGGACGAAACAGTTTTTGGTTTTGTATTTGCCAATAGTGAGAACAAATCTTTCAAAGTTTCGTTAAGATAGGATTCTGAAGCAAAGAAATATTGATAGAATTCAATGTAGAAATTTGACTTTCTAAATGAGCCTTCATCTTATAGCATAGAATGAGCTAGAGAGGTAATGCGGATCTCGTCTATCTTCAACTATTCATTACGATAAATCTTAAGCTTACTTTGTTCTTTGCTTTAGTGATGTACATATTTTTATTTTTTTGCTTAGCGACTAAATAGTGATTGAAATCACGTTATTAATCAATTTTGTTAAATCAGTAGAGAAACAACAATCTTCTCTATGCTATACATCATAATTTCTAGAGTGTGAATTAATAATGATCCTTTCCGTTTTTTAATGTGACTAAACTTCTAATAGATTCTTAATAGAAGAAACAAATAGATACACACGTCTCAAATCGAAATAAAATAATCGGTTAAAGAACTAAAAAACTGGCATTGGGACTAAAAAAGAAAAGAAGCTTTATCCCACAGTTCTTTAAGCATGATACGTTTTTTTTTTTTTTTTTATATTATAATTGAAACAGAGTAAAGAAAAATGATACGATTAAGAAATGAATGAAAAATCAAAAGTAAAAAAAGAAAAAAAAATTATTTTATCGATATGGTGTCAAAAAAAAAACAGAAGAAAAAAAACAGTAGACTACCAAAGAAAAAGAAAATATAGATTAGGGTTAGAAGATGTAAAAAAAGAAAAGACCAGTAAGTGGACGTACGTCATCACAATGTTTCTTCAAATACATGAAGGAGAAGAAGAAGAAAAAAAAAAGCGCAAAGAACAAGTATAAAGAGAAGAAGAAGAAAAAATCATCACATCATTATATTTAACTTAAAGAGAAAAAAATAATAGTATTAGTGCCGAGTACAAATCGAAGAGTTCTTTTGTGTTGTAACGATGACATATGTGTGACATTAATCAACATTTTATTAAGTATTAATAATAATATTAATTAAAAGTAGGACGACACATTTAAAGTCAATATGGAACTGTTATGTTTCACCTGTTCAGTATGAATGTATGTATAACAGAAAAATAGATAAATTTTATTCTATCTTATTTTTGTTATCCATTTATTTTACATATATAAGAATAATTTTATCAAAACTACATTAAAATTAATTTATGAGAGAATGTTCAAGTGTAGTTATTTCCTTAAATTTAATATAGGATAATTTAATTTTATTATTCTTTTATTTTTATACTTTTTAGCTTATTAATTATATTATAATGAAACGTTCAATGTCTATCAATTGTAAATATTCTCATCAACAACAATTATCTTCTACTTAAATGGGTGAAAAGAATATAAACGCTCGATTACTTTTGATTACAGCTAATACAGGCACTATATTTGAAAAGGTTATTATTAAGATTTGTATCATTATTTTATATTTATTTGCCTTTTAGAATATATTTAAGATAAATTGATATGTTCTTATTTTGTTTTCTTTTTCTCTTTTAGCCTGAATTAGTATCAGAATGGCTTGCAGAATTAGGAAAGGTAAGCAATTAAAATAAATTAATTACTACTATTCATTATGTTACTATTGTTTGATAAAAAAGATAGACTCTTATTTGTTCGAAAGAAAGATAAAAGCTGTTGAGTTATCATTTTGTGTTTATCTCATATACTCTATGCATTTTGAGAATGATTGTATAAGAACAAAATTATACGTCATCAAGTAATAAAAATATCGTTTTGAGTAATCAACTGTTGAACTATATGCACATGCAAAAATTCTGCACTAGTAAAACATCTTGTATTCATCGAAACCTGAGAAAATATAGAGTTTTTTCTTTAGCATCTGTTTTTTCTAATCTTTGTGGGAGATATATTTAATGAGAAGAGTAAAATAGATGCGATAAAATGCGAGAGTATTTGTCTTAAAGATAGAACATAATTATTCTAAAATTATGATCAACTTCAATATGAGGGATGATATCGCTGGTTTTTCAAGCTATTTTAAAACACTCGTTTGAATGATAAATATTTTTGTTTTTGATTTAATATGAAAAACTAAATGAACAGATGTTTTTATTGTGCATGTTTTTCTTTGCATGTATGAATGACGTCAATACTCTAGAAACCTTTCGCTTTATTGTGCGGTCAAATTTCGATCCATTAGTGTGTGATTTGTTTTGCTCTATTCTTTACGTGTATTATATACATTAAAACTAATCAGATGAAGAAAAAAAACATTCTTTTTTTCTTCTTTTCCTGAAAGACCGTTTAAAATACTTGATGGTAAAAAGCGACATTTCATTGAGATATGTAAGATTTTAATTAACAACTCGCTTTCCGTCACGTTTGAGAAATAAGTAGTTCAAAAAAACTTTATTTTCTAGACTGTATCATCTCTTTACCACATGATTTTGAGCTTATTACTTATTGCTCTTTAAACTTCTTAAACAAATTCAAACAACTGTATGCAAAGTAGTTTACTCTATTTTTAATTTTTATTATAAGGATGGGTAAAAAGAGACATTCGAATATACCGGGTTTTCATAAACAATTGTCTACCATCAATTAGGAGCACCTTTCCAATATAGTCTAATTGAAGTTGTTCATAAATATTTCGAGCATATCCGAAAACAATAGTAAAAATGCTGAAATTGTAAGAAATCTGCATTGAACAATAAAGATAAATTAATTTTAAGCGTTCTTCTTATTGAAGTGTAAGGTTGGTATTTTCTGATTTAGAACATAAACCAGTTTTGAAATAAATTCTTGTTCACAATATGGACTAGTCTTTGATCTATCGAATTAACCATTTACAGTTTACTGAACGAAACAGGATTTTACTAGAAATCTTAGCTTTTCACTGAGAAAACTGGATGGTCGGGACTCTTTCGTCTTGGGGACTGTTCACACGTTTCAAAAGTATTTTAGCACTTGAAGAAACGTTTTTTGGTTTGTCGAAACGCTAAATTTCTATTAAAAGTCTTTTTGCTCTGATTAAATATAATTCGATCAAATTGAGTTTTGATGCATTTAATAGTAAGTTTTTCTTGTCAAGAATGGCTAAAAACTAGAGATGTACAGTCTGACCTGATCCGCCTAGTACAGGTGCTAATCAAATACAGGTATCGAATACAAGTATAAAAATGGTGCTTTGCACATCACTACTTAAAACTAATGAAAATATGATGATAATTTTCGATGTCTTTTAATCCCAAGTACTCTATTATATGTTTCTTTCACATAGCTCAATAATCATATATAAATGAGCATTGTTGGTTAACTCTACATTGACAATCACAAAACAGGGAGATACCTTGTTTCATACTTTTCAATAATTTTTCTAATATATCTAAGAACAAAGTTCACTTTTTTTTTGCCATAAGGACGATTTTCTGCGAGATAATTTACAGAACAATCACAGTATCAGAACAATCAGTAAAATACGCATGAAATTTATCTTCTTTGTATGCATCTGGTTCACATTTAAACAGGCCATGATTAGCTTACGGTCCATTTGAAATGTCAGAAAAACAATCTTCTGTATTGTTGATGCATTTTTATCAATGATACTTTTATTCGACTTTTCACATTTTCCCTCTGCCATTATTATTTCTCTATCGTGTTATTATTCAATATTATACTTGTCAGAATATTTTTTATTTCAGAAGTGATAGTTTCGCCAATTTGCGACTTTTCAAGTAAAATCTTTGATCTGATTATAGTTTGTTATCTTGAGAAGTTCTGTTTGGTGTAACTGTTTTTTTACAAACAAACTTTAAACGAGTATATTTAATGGAAATATAAATTGTTTATATTAAGAAATGTTGAACAAATTAAAGAGATATTGCCAGTTATTAGAAGTAGCTCTCAGTCATATTGGCTTGTCGGCATAGATATAACTTACGCGTACGAGGGAACATTCCCAACTATCACTTTAAGATTTGGACGAATTTTTAATACAGCCAGATTGTAGAGAATTCACTTTCGTTCTGTAAGCATTTTATATGTTCTTCTACAATCTGGTTTTGTCAGAAAATTTGATGATATTTTTCTTTTCTGAAAGTACCAGATCAAAAAACCAATGTCACATAGTAAAAAGATAAGCAAAATGTATTTTTCCACAATGCACAATGTGTAGTTCCACAATGCATTTAAACAAATTTAAACAGTTCGAAACAAAATATGTTAAAAAATAAAGTTTGAAACAAATCCAAAAGTTTTTTAAACCAAATCTGCATTGAACTGTTGTAATTTTTCGTTAGTAAATAACATTTTGATCATTTAATAGAATGCATATGCTTTTAGTCATTAACAGTTCATTTTTTTGGTTGAATAAGACTTTGAGTTATCAGTTGAGACTCACAAAACAACTCCAATAAACAAAAATTTTTGATGATACGATACACGTAATTATAAACATTCATTTTTCTAAAAATATTTATTCAGATTTACTTTATACCATATGAAACACACTTTAAATTTATCAATGACACTTGTCTCTTTCTTATTGAAAATTTTCTATTTCTTTCCGTTCTACTGCAACAGCATTAATGGTTTATCCATAGTCGTGTATTGATTCGGTAACGAAAAGACATTGTGAATCGATATGAATGTATCTTGGTAGATCATAAATTTCTAAATCGTTATTATTTGATGAAGTTAATGATGATCCAGATGTATCTAATGAACAATAAGAACCATAATGATCAATTTTTTGTTTTTCTTATAGTAAGTTAGTAGGCGCGGCTATTAATCTTGTGGAGAGAAATTATTATGTTCGTAAAAGAATCTTAATTATATAACGGAAAGAGATTGACTGATATACTTTCAAAAGTGCAAATTAGTTACTAATCATCAGGATTATTTTTGTGTTCTATTGATTGTTCTATATATGTCTCAGTGTTAGTTTCGCTTAGAACACAAGAAAAGAAAGTTTTTCATTGTTTATTTATAGATTGTGAAAGTTGTTGATAGGACGCTTTATTCTTGTTTCAATTATAACTCTATTTGTTTTTTGTTTGATTTTAGCTTCTAAAAAGACATCCATCCGATTTTGTTGCTCTACATTGTCAAGAAGTTGGTGGAAAAAACTATGAACAGTTTATGCACGTTCTTGATCCATTTCTAAAGTATGTTGTTCATTTTTGAAGAATTAATTTAAGATAAATATTTTTTTTGTCATTTTTAAATAGAGAAATGCTTCGATTACCAGAAATTAGTCAAGAATATACACGTTGTCGACTCTATTTTGATTCTGATTATACATCACAAGATACTTTTACAGTGAGTAAATTGATTTACTCTTTCTCAAGTTGATTCTGATATGATCCTGTTTAAACAAATAAAGAACTTCTGTATCGTAGTATATGATAAAATTCTACACTATTTTGAACTATTTGATATTTTGTTTCAATTTGAAATTGTAATAAAATTCGTTTATTCATTTATTTAGGCATTAGGATGTGCTTATTTTATTCGACAAAATATTCCTGTTCAACAATGGAACTTTCAAAGTATTTATTTTGATATCAATATGATATCTACCATAATGTCTTCTTTTTTTTTCTCCCATTCAGCTTCCTGTTTTCAAGCAGTTGTAAATCGTCAGATTTTTGCCGGTAATCTCATACAGGCTCAATCACTACGTAAAGAAAAATTTCCAAGAGAATTTTTTCCTGAAGTATGAAGTATGGCTAAAATGTATTGACAATTTCATACTTAACAGCATCGATTTTCTTTCTAGGCAAAATGGTCTCGGAAAGGATTTACACAAACAAGATGGTCTATTAATGGCTGGTATGTACAAATCTCTTTACGAATAATAATAAAAAAGTATATGTCATTTAATAAAAGTCATGTTTTATATTAGTGTACTCGACATGGTCAACGTTCATTTATTTCATGACACTTCAAATTTACTTGCAGCTGAACAGGTAAAATTTTTTAATCATAATTATTCTATTTAGGATATAGACATTTTTTAATAAAAAATAACAATTTTTAGAGTCCATCTGTATATAGTACATTTCGAAAAACGGCTCTTCAATATACACTACAAAGGTAATTATACGTAGTATGATCTTATTTACTAAAAGATAGATCATTCAAAATTTAGGCTACCATTTGATAAGGCTAATCCACAAGTACCATTCGCAATATTTGGTGATTTTAACTTTCGTCTTGATTGTCATCGTTTCCTTGAAGTAGGCATATCTTCTTGTGATTTATTATCAGAAAATCAATTGTTGGTTTTTTTCTTATTTATTTGAAGCAAATGGCAGAACAACCAAATGATTCAATTGATAAAATTCGACAACCAGATAGTGATGAAATCACGAGGATAATTATTCGAAATGCTCAAAATAAAGTAAATTGTTTTATATATCCAATGGAGAATTTATTAAAATGTGTCGTTATATTTCATCTTTCTTTTTTTTTTAAGCCAAAACTTACGATTGAAAAGAAAGGATTTAATTTACATGATAATCATGATACATTTTTTCAGACAAATACCCATTTGGTAATTGAATATGAACATGACATTTGAATATTTCTAATTTTGTATTTTATTGTCTATTTGTTTTTTTTTTCAGTATAAAACGCTTGATTTTGAACTATCATCATTTCAAGATCATTTATTTGAATTTGAAAAAACATTTCCACCAAGGTAAATTTATAAACTACATGTTTGTTTTGTATATTTATGTACTGAATCTTTTTTATTTGTGTTTAGTTATCCGTTTAGTGAAGAAAATAATGAGGCACGCTGCTATTTAAAAGCACGTTGTCCATCTTGGTGCGATAGAATTTTACTCAGTCATTCATTGAGAAGTTATGTGAATTTAGAGGTAAAATAATCATGGCTGATGGATAATAAAATATTATATGTTATATTATTTTCTGCAAATATTTTTTTGTTTTTATCATAGGCAAATAGACCTGTTTATAATGTAATTGGTGAAGATGTATGTATGGGCGATCATAAGGTAAATTAATTGGCATTGTCTTTTTATTTTACTATAGTAGTTGAGCTCATCGTCCACTTATATACTGTTTATTTCAATAGTAGTATTGAGATCACAAGTGTAGACTGCGTCATATATGTAATTTGTCTTCTTTTATCAATTGTTATAATTTTCTAAATTCTTTTTTCTATTTATTTTAGCCTGTGTATTTGGCATTAACAGTACGATTGGTTCAAGGTAGTTGCTCGAATGAAGATGCACCATCGTTATCATCATCGTTGTTGTTACCATCTAACTGCTATTGGTCTGCTGACTTGACGTTTGACAAAAGCCTAAATAATAATAATAATAATAATGACCATCATCTTTCTAATACACAGTTATCATCTTCATTTTCCGCCACTGTTGATGACACTTTTTCTAGTATAACTAATATTTCATCTGCTTCTATAGACACTAATGATAATAATAATAATAATAATAATAATAATAATAATAACATGTATTTAAATAATGTTCAAATATGCTCACTCTTTCCTAATGAACAGACAAATTTAGATGAATCAAAAAATGATATTTGTATAAATGTACATAAAACATACAATATTCATGATTTTGCCTATTTTGCTCAACCGTATGTATTACCAAGTTGGTCATCAACATTAAAAACAAAACCTAGTCAAAAACTACCATTATCAAATAGTCATGTATTATGGACAAAAGTACGTGCTGTTACATATTTTACCGGTCTTAAACATAGATGTGGTTCCTGGTATTCAGAAGATGGAACAGAAATGACAACAGTGGACGATATAATTAAGACGGAAGAAGATGATGATAAAATGATGTTATCAAAATCAAAAACGTATTCAATAACAACAACTCAAGTTGATTTAATCAACTATAAGACGGATATTGTTGTACCATTTCGTCGTTCTTACAGTTCGAATGTGTTTGTAGATCATCAAGATAGTAATGAACAAAAATTATTAAGAAGATATTCAATAGATTCTGGTTTAATTGATCGACTAATTACAAGTCAAAATGGCGAAGACAATATTGACGTTGTTCCATCTTCTATAGTGACTACTCATCTATCAGATGCATCATTATCTCAGTTAGATGTAAATAGTAGCATGAAGCATGAGAATAATATATCGACTACGCCACAGATATTGATTGTTCGAGATGCTCAAAATCGATCAACAACAACAACAACAACAAAGCAGCAACGTACTCATCCATTTCGTTGTATTATTTTATAATTAATTGACAGCATGTGTAAGTTACTATTATTATAATTTTGCCTAAATATTACTATTATCAATTATAAAATTCATCGTCATCTTCTTCAGCTCATTTCTTAGTAATAATAAAAAAAATAAAAAAAAAATATCATTTTAAAAGATTAAATGCATGTGCCCCTTCAGTAAAAAGAGAATGGTTCAATGATGCTAACGCTTATTTTATAGCAATGATAAAATTCTAGGATAACAGTGCTTCTAAACTGTGCTTTGTCTAGCTATGAAGACTATTTCTATTTCACTGCTCGTCAAACGACGTTCTAAACCGTAAACTGATTGCAAATATCAGTGCAAACTTAGAAAATAACATAAATAAAAGATTTTATCGATTAAGATGAATATTTATCGACGAATTGTTTACGAAAATTGTATAAATCTGATAATAATGCATTATCTAATTAATATGATGAATTTTTTGTTTTTCTATTTTTTTAACATTATCTAAGATTATATTTTTCATATAGTAAAAGATACGGTGATGGGAGTAAAATATTGATCAAGGAAAAAAAGAAAAATTGTTTTTTCTTCTCATGCCACTTTTATATAAGTTATAATTTTTCTATTGTCGATAAAATTCTTTGATTTATATCTTATTCAGTCAACAGTGGCGGATTATGACGGTGTATGTGTATACATGTTTCACGATTGTTATTTTCGTGTGTATATGTGTGTGTGTGTATATATATATGGCGTATTTTTTTTTATATATAGCACGAAAAACTATTGTTGTATTTTGTCTTCTTGCTTTTGATTTGCTGTGCTTTTTTTTTAATTAATTATATTTCTGAAAGTCATATTTCAACAAACGTTTGCGAAGGATGAGTCGCATCGTATAAAAAAGCTATTGAAAAACTATAAAAATATTTTCAAAAATAGAAAAGTTTAATTTTTAAAAATAATTGATAAAAACAGAACAAAAAAAAAATCAATTTTCTACTTGAAAAAATAATTTTAATCTTAGTCATTGCTTTTTTCAGTCAATTTTCATGGTAGCTTCCTCTTCCTCTCAAAATTGATCTTTTTGATGCATGTCTTGTTAATCAATCAGATATTCTATTGTTATTTAAAGCACTGTAGCTTTTTGTGTGTATGTGTTGTTTGCTTGATATATGAACAATTTGTGTGAGAAAACGAGTGGTTATAATAATTATTATAACGACGAGTTTGTTTTACATCTCGTTGTGTACCAAGTTTTCCCATATGACTGTCAAAACCATTATTAGTCATTGTATGATGATTTTATTATTTTTTTAGAATAATATATAATCTGCATTGAGGGTAAATGAATATTCGTAATCAATTTTAGTTTAGACTTAAAAAGTGAATATACATCTATAGCATTATAGCTTATGTAATTAAAGAGTTTACACGCCAAACACACCAGTATATACGCATATTTTTTATATTTATTATCCCAAAACACATATCATTGTCTTGCAATCAGGACTTAGCGAAGTGAAATCAATCTATTCAGTTAGATATTCATTATTTTCTTTAATTACAAAAGAAAATAATCTAAAATCAAACTTCAATTTTGAGACTACCTGTTTCATTAGAAAAATTTTCATTATAATCTTGATCATTCGCCAAGTTCTGTTTGCAAAAAAAAAACGTAGAAAAATGCCTTATTCACATAATTAATTATAATTTTATATTTTTTGGGGATACACCATAAAAGTTTAATTGTCAAATTAGAGATTTTATTTACTTTTATAGTATAATTTTGTGTTGCATGATCGCTTGATTTTTTTGTTAGAAACTTTTATCTCCATCTTAATTTAGTTTTTCTTTGCTATTTTAGGATCAGTTACAAGTGATAAATTGATACGTTCATTAGGATCAGAGAATGTTAAATTTGAAAATAAGAATAATAAAATGACAAAAAACGCAGCCATTATCCCATTGGTTGCATCAAAAATAACAACAACAGTAAATCCTCATTCTGATAATATATATGTTAATAGAAAAAAATATGATAATTCTTATTTGAATGATAAGCCACAACAACATACAAAACGAACGATTATTTCAAAACATTTATTTCGTGTTAATGAATCTAAAACGTTTCAAAAATGGATACGTGAAACACCGGTGTGATCGTCTTTTTTTTAATTGTTTTTTTTTTTCTAGTAGATAATACTTTTACTTAAAAAAAAGTATCTTTAGTTTGTTTATACACTCTTTACTGATAGACAGTCACATTCATTTGCGTTGGATATACGTACGGATTATACTTTTAGATGTTCTAAATCTCATTGTGCACTCTATTTTCTCTCAGGGTGAACTTATTTTATTTGTAGTTAGAGCATTATCGTAGCACAGTGACTTTTTTTTCCTTTGTTACCAACCTTGTTTTCCGTCGAACAGTGCATGCAGTAGCTGTTAGAAACTTTGTGTGTGTATTGTTCAACTCTGTTTTCTAAATTATGTTAAACCTACATCTACTGTAATCTATTTTTACATAAAACTTATACGACACTTTTATTCTTTCTATTCTACTGGTTTTAGCTCTCATATTGATCAGTGTATCTTCTTTCTTGCACGATTTATGAATCTCTTTACTTTTGAATATAGATGAAGATGATCTCATGATTTGGTTGTTAACGCTTGATCTAGAGATTATTCTTAATCTGTCACGTTTTGTTTTTCCGTTTTTTAAGTTTTCGACAGTAAGTGTCTTGTATTTTGTTTTCATTTTTTTTGTTGTTATATGACAACCGATAAAAGAAATAAAAAGTGTATATTATGAAAGATGCGACATATTTTTATCATTAGTTTTTCTTATTAGTTCCGATTATTAAGTCAATCATTCACACGGCACATGGCTTTCCATTAAACAAGAGTGACGACGGCAAATCAATTGAGTCAACAAATAATTGTGAAAATGAACAAGCTATGAAAGCTCGTTTTATTTCAGTATGAATAAAATAAATTGCGAAAGCTTTGTGGTCTAGTAATTCAAGGCGAAACATTCAGGCAAAAAGTCCTACATGTTTTCCGGTATTTTAGAAATTTTCATGCAAAATAAAATGGCGAATAACTTCTCAACATCCGGTAATTTGTATAATTTTTTCCGGGATTTTCGCATAAATCAGGGATTCAATGGGCGTTTAGTGTAAATACTCTAAGGATCCCTCGGGTAAAGTTCCCGCGGGAGTTAGGTTTATGTTAACTAGTAGACGAGCGAACGGTTAAAAAACCAAGGACAGGTACCAGATTTCGTCAAATTATCTAAAACATTTTGCACCATAAGACAATTTGCTTCGATTTGTACTGGAATCGAAATTAAATTTATTATTATGCATCCTTGTCTATTATACCTACAGATCTTATTCTAAATGTATTACTCCAAATCTCTTCTCTTGGTTCTTTATTTTACCGGCATCTTCTAACAACGATTCTTTTCGTTTCAGTCCTTTTTGCAAAAACCTGATAGGTATTTTAAATCATCGAATCTCATTTCTGCAAGTATGCTTTGTACCTCAATGCGAAAAATTTTCTTTCTACTATTTCTTCTACTTTAAATCAAGTTAATTGAAATTATTATTGAATTGATTGAATATACAGTGATTTTCTGTTTCTTATAAAGAAGGACGGGGGTCGACAAGAGGCAAAATTGGCCCCCTCACAGATCAATCTTGTCAACAGAACTGATGAACAAAAGACGAACCAATGGTGTCAGTTTAAAGTATCTATCGCTCTTATCCTCGGCAAATATTCCCTCCTGCACTATTCGGTTACTGCGTCGTGGCATGTTTTGTTCGATGTTTCCGGTCCTTATCTTTACTTCTTCGAATCTATCTTCTTTCTTTCTATCTTGGATCAAAAATATTGTGCTTTTTTTAAATCGCGTACTATTTCACTGTTCTGGCACGTGCCAGAACATGGAGAAGACGTTGAAGAGAAGAAGAATCACAATCTGAAGCTAGTGCTAATTCGTCTATTGACAATGGTCCTTTAGCTAACAACAGATCGACATAACCTAATTTAGTTGCAAGTTGTAACATAAAAAACACACTGGTAATTAGTAACTTTGAATTGTTTCGTATTTTTTTGACAGACATCTTCTATTTCATCAGATTCACTTTCATTTCATTGATTCTGATGAGCTTGAGACCGTTTTGTTACATTCTAAGAAAAGATACATGTGAAAAACTCTATTCGAATCTAAGGGTTTTATTTCACTTACGAATTACTCCACGACGCTACAAGTCTTTCATTTGTACTTGGCACAAATGACATCAAATTTAATTTATCAAATTTTAATTCACCCACCAACATTGGCAACTATGTTCCACCTGACCTTCTAGTTCGTCATCGTCCACCGCGCCTCTACCGACCATCCAGAAACCCATCGCTTTCTTCGATGGGTAGTCTTGCATAAGAGCGAAAAGCGCTGTTATATGCAGCAGTAACAAGAGCGATTCCTATTTGTTTCGACGTATGTGACGCCAAAGAGGAACTGTATCAGATAAAGATTCTTCTCCGGTTAAACGGATACCCCTCCAAATTTATCGATGCGCATTTCGACCGTATAATGAGAGATATGCGATTGCCAAGCTTGAATATTCTCTTGAAGAATCAAGAAAAATACCAACATTCACGCGCAACGATTCAAGTTTGTTAAATTCGTGCAATAATGGATGTACAAAAGTTTCTTTGCTTTCTTCTCTTTGCTATTACAATAATATGATATTAGGATCTTTACTAATGTTTTTTCTGTTTGTAGATAATGCCATTCAGTCAGATATACTCAGCTGTCGTACGTTGTTTCTCACTTCTGTTAGATCTAAAAGATGTGTAAACAACTGAATAATTAGTTTCACATTTCCTGTAATCGAAAAATCTATGATTTGTTCTGTTTTTTTTTTTGCACGTATTTCAACAAAATGTTAGGTTCAAACATGGTAAGACTTGAACCTCTTGCGCTCGCCGCTTATGTTTCAGAGTCTCATCCAAACATCGTGCCTGTTACTTTTGGTGATTTGAATAAGTGGCAAACCCTATGAGATTTTTGCTGAGTATTCATCGACTTTTGAAAGTTAGCAATGATGGATAATTTCTTGTAACTCTGACAGTTACCAGAAATTACTCTTTATAACTAGTATTAGCGACGAAGAAACTAAGCAAAAAGTCGCAAACATTCGAATTTTCAGAAAAAAACGATATCAAAACCTCTAAAACTTATACAATTCATATTAATTTATGAATTCTATACATATATATCTATTAATTATTTATCTCTTTTTTAAAAGACAATATAAGACGGATTAATTTTTTGCTGCTCTCTTTTTTGTCGAAAAACGGCCTTAGTTCAGTTTATTCAAAAAATTGATGTTTACCCTAGTGAATGTACTCAAGTGTGAGTACTCAAAGTCGTACTTTGCTGAAAAATGTCCGGAGTACTTATGAGTACTTATGCATTTTTTTACTCAGTGAGTACTCACATTGAGTGAGTAACGAGTACTGTGGATACGACTTTGAGTACTCATGCTTGGGTATTGTTAAGTACTCATATAACTTTTGGCAAAAATACTCATGAGTATTTTTCATCTGATATTTTCGTATAGAAGAGTGAGCTCAGGCAGTCAGAGCAGGACGACGAGTCTAGTCATAGACAAGTCCATCTATGACTGTAAATACAGAGAGACCAGTGAGAAAATAATAATATAAATATTCTGTGTTTCTTCACTAAATTCTACATTCTTTATACAGTTTCAGTTTATTAAAATAAAACGGTAAACGAATATTTTCTGAGTACTCACACGAGTAACTGAGTACGCACTGAGTTACAATACTCAGAAATTGTTAGTAGAACTAATATGAGTACTCATAGACGAATTATGAATAAAGTCGTACTCATTGTATGAGTACTTTCACTAGGGTATGTAATTCCCATATTTTGACTAATTGCTTGGCACACTAGCATTCTAGAAAATCTCTTTCTGTCGAACATAACATTAAATGAAGTAACCCTTTCATCATTCATCGTCGACCTTAAACGATTTTTGATAAGTTTCAATCGACTAAACGGATGTTTATTTCTCGCCGCTATGACAGGTAGGGATACCAAAAACGAATAAGCAATAAATAAATTTGGACGATAATAGTATTATTGATACCAATTTGAGGCTTTTCTCTTTGAAGAAAACGTGAGAGAAAACACGTTTTCCTCCTCTACTGAGAAATTTTCAGATGAATAGTTTTTAATTTAATTTAATTTAAATTAAATTTCTTAATTTATTTATATCATTGACGCAGTCGAGTCTACAGATTTGACAAAGTTAACCTGGGATTAACTTGGAAATAAGCGAACCTTGAGAACTATTTGCTGAAATTAGCAAGTCAAAATAATGTTTCTAAGCTGAGTTATGAATTCTTTTTCCTATCACAAACCATTAGCGAAATAAGAGTCACGATTTGAGATCACGGTTTTCTCACGATCAGCTAGAGATCGTACACTAAACAAATAAATAATAGAAAAGTCATTTATTAGATAAGACAGAATAACAACATTCATATTAAATAAACTCAGTTATAATAACTGATTATAACCATATAGAATCAGCGTTAATTTTTCGTCGATCAACTGAAATAGAGAAAATAAAAATATTTGAAGCATACTGTACTACGTTAAATCTCAAAATTTCTCACTGGCACTAAACTAGTTCCATAATGGCTGAATTAATTTCCTTAACGGTGAAGCATAGATTTGTTCATACAATTAAAGGTAAGCTTCTTTTTTTTGAAAAAATTTCGATTTCGAGTTGAACACAGCTTAATGTAGAGGAAAGTCTGAGCTATAAAATAAAACCACTTCCGGCGTTCCATCACTTTTTTAGAAAAAGTTATGAGCGTGTTAAGTTTTTGTTTCTACAGTTAAAAAACTTAATCTTTTTGGTTTCGTAGATTGCTGTTTCCTTTCCAGCCAGTATCTTCAAAATTTCTTCTTACACATAGTCTGATATACTTGTTGAAACAACATTTTCGAGATTACATTTCGTTAAACATTTTTTATGTGTCTTCTCGTCTTAGTTTTTAAAATCAAATTTTAGGACTTTTAGTATTTTTACCATAACCCGTAAAAAATAATGATAAAAAGTTTCAAAAATCAATCAATCTCTATATTCCCTTAAAAGCTGCAGCAAAATTTTGAGCCTGATTAAATAAACATTTAAAAGGATGGTAACGTATAGAGGTTAAAAAACTAGTTCTATAGGAAACTACTAGAAAACCTCAACAGGATATTCTAACGAAACACACATGGATTTCCAAGTTCTGATTAAATTTTCACCTCAATTGGAAGTTTCGTCTTGAGTCTGTAAGACGGTCGGAAAAGTGGGGTTGTACCCATAAAGGAGGTACATACTTCATCAATGAATGAAAAGCTAGTTGCATTGATACACGAATTTTATTAAACATCAATATATACCTCTTTGATATATTTCATCTCCTTCATCTTCTCCACGTCTAGCAAAGTTCATTTCATTCAATAATTTCTCTCGTTTCGCAGCCAGAAGTAGCTGTGTAAGAAGTCCTTGCAGTGAATCTGATCTCTAAAAGGAAAATATCTAAAGGACTAAAAGTTATATTCGCTTATAAGTCAGACTTACTTTATGCATACTGCAGCTGATATTCGTCAAAACAATAGTTATGACGACAAATAATAGAAATCGTTTCATTGCACTTGTCTTCGAAATATAAAAAACAAGATGATTATTCGTATTTGAAAACTCCTAATTTGTGACAGAACTTCTCTCATGATGATTGTTAAAGAACAATATTGCGTTTTTTATATCCCAGAGAAGACTGTGAAGACTGTTGCGGTGTGAAATGTTGTCGCTTATATACTTACTATCGATTATTATAAATACAGTATATATTTCGCTCTGTCGTATGATAAACACATATTGATTGCTTTTTTTAATATTATTTATAAGATATATTATTTCCAATTAGTACCGCTATTTTCAAATCACTCTTGTGTATCCAACTACTTAATGATTAAACCACGGTTTTATATTTTTGTGTTATGCAAAAGAAACATTTAATGTGTCATAATTACGAGTCATTATTGATCATACATGAAGAAAACAAATTGCGCAGAGAAATTAACTTTGGCGTACATATCGGGGAGGTATAGGCGATTGTGATTCTACGTTTTAAAGTTTTCGTTTTTAGCCTTCAGCACGCTGTTGTGCTTTCCATCATTATGACCGTGAAAAACCGGCGTATTTTAAAAGACATTGCATTCTTTTTCTTTAACTACGCGAACACCTCCAAATTAAAAACTAAGACCATCACTAGATAGAACTCGGCGAAATGACTATAATGGCACCTACGAACATCTGCAAAGAAGGATAATAACATCTTAATACTTTCACTGTCCACGAAAAAACCTAAAACATCACCTATACATCCATTTTAGATAATACGTGATAATGTTACTATGGGACTCAAATTGACAGTTTTTCATGTTTCTGGTACAAAACTTCCTTCAGGAATCTTTTAATTCCCCTGATTATATATGATTCATGGAAGTATAGTCCATGTTAAAAAAGTCATTTTCTTTATCGTGTTTTGAAAAGGTACATGGAAAATAAAATTTTGTTTATCATACTTTGAATAAGTACACATAAAATAAAATTAACGAGTTCAGAAACATTTTTTTTCTGATCAAAATCATATTTAGTCTAATCCTGCAAATGTATCATATCTGATACATGAACTCCACGGTCAAAACCTAAATGAATCATATATGATACATGGACAGTGAAAGTGTTAAAATAGTATCTCAAAATATTCTACACATTTTTTCCGTATAACAGAAGTATTAGAATCATCGAAACCTCTACAAGATTGTCAAAAATTCATCTTTTGTTTTATCTTTATTGTTGCCTGCAGGTTTTAACACGGACGTCTATATGTGCTCGCCACCTAAGATTATAGTTGATTTTTAAACCTAGAAGGACTAGACTTTGTCCGCGCTGAATGATGGAACCATCGCGTAATTTAAACTGGAAAGTGTCAGCTTTGTTTGGGCTGTTAGAAATAAACATCCTTGCACACTGGGTAGGATTAAACGCCATGAGGTTTGAATTACACCAATCACATATTTTGTCAATATTCTCCTGATAAAATTGTGGCAAACAATCAGAAGTAACGGGACAAATCAGCGTACTAGTCATCAGCAAAAAGTATGGTGTCGGCAGGGAGCTGGATTACAGAGGGTAACTCATTAATAAATATAAGGAAAGTAGAGCCCCTAACACTGCCTCTAGATTACACCCGACTTTAGTGGTGTAGGAAGAGATAGGAAAGATCCTACTCTAACTTGTTGTGATGTATCAGTAAGATAGTTTTCGAACCATTGGAGACATACACGAGAAAGACCTAGGGTGCATAGATAAGAAGTTATAATTTGATAAGGTACGTTATCAAACGCTTTTTCCATATCAAATGCGACCAAGACGCTATCCACTGGTGGTTGCAAATTTAAATTGTTTGTAAGATTGTGCAGAAGACAAAGAAGAGAGAGCATCAATGGTTGACGTCTTAGGACGAAAACCAAACTGGTTGTTTGATAACAAATTATTTACGGTCAAATGATGAAACAGTTGATCGTAAATAAAACGTTCCAAGATTTTACTCATAATCGACAAAAAAGATATTGGCATGTAATTAGACACAATAGTTTAGGACACACTGTTAGATTAAAATACACTGCATTTCATTCACAATGAGATCGCCCTAATGAATCGTTTATACTGAGAGTCAGCTTCACATCCTCTACCACACAGATCTTTTCCTCAGCACATCATGATTGAAAGATGCACAAGCAATGTGATACAGGCTTAAGTAAATAGCATATTCTCAAAAATATGTTGGAAATGTCACAACAATCCGTCAGCAGTTCTCATTTTACACTCTAGATAACGACAACGATGTTCCCTCGAGAACCAGCGACACATCTGTTCCACGATAACGACCACAATCTTGAAAATTTTACTGTTGTTTGGCTTGACGCTGATATAGAT